>JAUIMM010003868.1:0-31832 GCA_031769625.1 Taudactylus pleione
CAAACACAAAAACACACACACACACAAACACACAAAAACACACACAAAAACACACACACAAAAACAAAAACACACACAAAAACACACAAAAACAAACACGCAAACAAACACACAAAAACACACACAAAAACACACACAAAAACAAACACAAATACACACACAAAACCAAACACACACAAAAACACACACACACAAAAACAAACACACAAAAACACAAAAAAAACACAAAAACAAACACACACACACAAACACAAAAACAAACACACACACAAACACACACTCACACAAAAACAAACACACACACAAAAACACACACAAAAATACACAAAAACAAACACACACACAAAAACACACTCACACAAATACAAACACACACACAAAAACACACAAAAACAATAACACACACACAAAACACACACAAAAACACACAAAAAAAACACACAAAAAACACACAAAAAAACAAACACACACACAAAAAGAAAAACACACACACAAAAACACACACAAAACACACACAAAAACACACAAAAACAAAAACACACACACAAAAACACACACAAAAACACACAAAAACAAACACACACAAAAAAACACACACACACAAACACACAAAAACACACACAAAAACACCAACAAAAACACACAAAAACACACACAAAAACACACACAAAAACAAACACAAATACACACACAAAACCAAACACACACAAAAACACACACACACAAAAACAAACACACAAAAACACACAAAAAAACACAAAAACAAACACACACACACAACACAAAAACAAACACACACACAAACACACACTCACACAAAAACAAACACACACACAAAAACACACACAAAAATACACAAAAACAAACACACACACAAAAACACACTCACACAAAAACAAACACACACACAAAAACACACAAAAACAAACACGCAAACAAACACACAAAAACACACACAAAAACAAACACACACACAAAAACACACAAAAACACACACACAAAAACAAACAAACAAAACACACACAAAAACAAACACAAACACACAAAAAACACACAAAAAACACAAAAACAAACACACACACAAAAACACAAACACAAAAACAAACACACACACAAACACACAGAAAAACAAACACACACACAAAACACACACAAAAACACACAAAAACAAACACACACACAAACACACGACACACAATAACAAACACAAAAACACACAAAAACAAACACACACAAAAACACACACACACAAAAACAAACACACACACAAAAACACACAAAACAAACACACACACAAAAACACACACACACACAAAAACAAACACAGAAAAACAAACACACAAAAACAAACATAAACAAACACACAAAAACACATGCAAAAACAAACACACAAAAACACAGGCAAAAACAAACACACAAAAACACAGACAAAAACAGTCACACACAAACACAAAAACACACACACACACAAACACACAAAAACACACACAAAAACACACACACAAACAAAAACACACACAAAAACACACAAAAACAAACACGCAAACAAACACACAAAAACACACACAAAACACACACAAAAACAAACACAAATACACACACAAAACCAAACACACACAAAAACACACACACACAAAAACAAACACACAAAAACACAAAAAAAAACACAAAAACAAACACACACACACAAACACAAAAACAAACACAAACACACACAAACACACACTCACACAAAAACAAACACACACACAAAAACACACACAAAATACACAAAAACAAACACACACACAAAAACACACTCACACAAAAACAAACACACACACAAAAACACACAAAAACAAACACGCAAACAAACACACAAAAACACACACAAAAACAAACACACACACAAAAACACACACACAAAAACAAACAAACAAAAACACACACAAAAACAAACACAAACACACAAAAAACACACAAAAAACACAAAAACAAACACACACAAAAAACACAAACACAAAAACAAACACACACACAAACACACACAAACACACAGAAAAACAAAACACACACAAAACACACACAAAAACACACAAAAACAAACACACACACAAACACACACACACAAAAACAAACACAAAAACACACAAAAACAAACACACACAAAAACACACACACACAAAAACAAACACACACACAAAAACACACACAAAAACAAACACACACACAAAAACACACACACACACAAAAACAAACACACAAAAACAAACATAAACAAACACACAAAAACACACGCAAAAACAAACACACAAAAACACAGGCAAAAACAAACTAACAAAAACACAGACAAAAACAGTCACACACAAACACAAAAACACACACACACACACACACAAACACACAAAAACACACACAAAAACACACACACAAAAACAAAAACACACACAAAAACACACAAAAACAAACACGCAAACAAACACACAAAAACACACACAAAAACACACACAAAAACAAACACAAATACACACACAAAACCAAACACACACAAAAACACACACACACAAAAACAAACACACAAAAACACAAAAAAAAACACAAAAACAAACACACACACACAAACACAAAAACAAACACACACACAAACACACACTCACACAAAAACAAACACACACACAATAACAAACACAAAAACACACAAAAACAAGCACACACAAAAACACACACACACACAAAAACAAACACACACACAAAAACACACACAAAAACACACAAAAACAAACAAACACACACAAAAACACACACACACAAAAACAAACACAGAAAAACAAACACACAAAAACAAACATAAACAAACACACAAAAACACACGCAAAAACAAACACACAAAAACACAGGCAAAAACAAACTAACAAAAACACAGACAAAAACAGTCACACACAAACACAAAAACACACACACACACACACAAACACACAAAAACACACACAAAAACACACACACAAAAACAAAAACACACACAAAAACACACAAAAACAAACACGCAAACAAACACACAAAAACACACACAAAAACACACACAAAAACAAACACAAATACACACACAAAACCAAACACACACAAAAACACACACACACAAAAACAAACACACAAAACACACAAAAAACACAAAAACAAACACACACACACAAACACAAAAACAAACACACACAGAAACACACACTCACACAAAAACAAACACACACACAAAAACACACACAAAAAACACAAAAACAAACACACACACAAAAACACACTCACACAAAAACAAACACACACACAAAAACACACACAAAAATACACAAAAACAAACACACACAAAACACACACACACAAAACACACAAAACAACACACACAAAAAACACACATACACACACAAACACACAAAACACACACAAAACACACACAAAAACACACACAAAAAAACAAACACACACACAAAAACAAACACACACCACAAAAACAAGCACACACACAAAAACACACATAAAAACATACAAAAACACACACAAAAACACTCACAAAAACACACAAAAACACACACACAAAAAACACACACACACACAAACACACACACACAAAGACAAGCACACACACAAAAACACACACAAAAACAAAAACACACACACAAAACACACACAAAAACACACAAAACAAAAACACACAAAAAAACACACAAAAAACCACACAAAAACAAACACACACACAAACACACACAAAAACAAACACACACACAAACACACAAAAACACACACAAAAACACAAAAAAAAAACACACACACAAAAACATACACACACACAAACACACACACACACAAACAAACACACACACAAAAACACACAAAAACAAAAACACACACACAAAAACACACACAAAAACACACAAAAAACACACAAAAAAACAAACACACACACAAAAACAAAAACACACACCACAAAAACACACACAAAAACACACAAAAAACACACAAAAAAACAAACACACACACAACACACCACACACACACACAAACAAACACACACACAAAAACACACACACACAAAAACAACACACACACAAAAACACACACAAAAACACACAAAAACAAAACACACACAAAAACACACAAAAAAACACACAAAAACAAACACACACACAAACACACACAAACACACACAAAAACAAACACACACACAAACACACAAAAACACACACAAAAACACACACAAAAACACACACAAAAAACACACACACGCACAAACACACACACACAAAAACACACACAAAAACACACAAAAACAAAAACACACACACAAAAACACACACAAAAACACACAAAAACAAACACACACAAAAAAACACACACACACAAACACACAAAAACACACACAAAAACACCAACAAAAACACACAAAAACAAACACGCAAACAAACACACAAAACACACACAAAAACAAACACACACAAAAACACACAAAAACACACACACAAAAACAAACAAACAAAAACACACACAAAAACAAACACAAACACAGACAAAAACAGTCACACACAAACACAAAAACACACACACACACACACACAAACACACAAAAACACACACAAAAACACACACACACACAAAAACAAAAACACACACAAAAACACACAAAAACAAACACGCAAACAAACACACAAAAACACACACAAAAACAAACACAAAAACAAACACAAATACACACACAAAACCAAACACACACAAAAACACACACACACAAAAACAAACACACAAAAACACAAAAAAAAACACAAAAACAAACACACACACACAAACACAAAAACAAACACACACACAAACACACACTCACACAAAAACAAACACACACACAAAAACACACACAAAAATACACAAAAACAAACACACACACAAAAACACACTCACACAAAAACAAACACACACACAAAAACACACACAAACAAACACGCAAACAAACACACAAAAACACACACAAAAACAAACACACACACAAAAACACACAGAAACACACACACAAAAACAAACAAACAAAAACACACACAAAACAAACACAAACACTCAAAAAAACACACAAAAAACACAAAAACAAACACACACACAAAAACACAAACACAAAAACAAACACACACACAAAACACAAAACACACACAAAAACACACACAAAACACACAAAAACAAAAACACACACACAAAAACTCACACAAAAACACACAAAAACAAACACACACAAAAAAACACACACACACAAACACACAGTAACACACACAAAAACACACAAAAACAAAAACACACAAAAACAAACACGCAAACAAACACACAAAAACACACACGAAAACAAACACACACACAAAAACACACAAAAACAAACAAACAAAAACACACACAAAAACAAACACACACAAAAACACACAAAAAACAGACAAAAAACACAAAAACAAACACACACACAAAAACACAAATACAAAAACAAACACAAACACAAACACACACAAACACACAGAAAAACAAACACACACACAAACACACAAAATCACACACAAAAACACACACAAAAACACACAAAAACAAACACACACACAAACACACAAAAACACACACAAAACACACACAAAAACACACAAAAACAAACACACACACAAACACACACACACAATAACAAACACAAAAACACACAAAAACAAACACACACAAAAACACACACACAAAAACAAACACACACACAAAAACACACACAAAAACACACAAAAACAAACACACACACAAAACACACACACACACACACACACAAAAACAAACTCTGAAAAACAAACACACAAAAACAAACATAAACAAACACACAAAAACACAGGCAAAAACAAACACACAAAAACACAGGCAAAAACAAACACACAAAAACACAGACAAAAACAAACACACACAAACACACAAAAACACACAAAAAACACACAAAAAACACAAAACAAACACACACACACACAAAAACACACACAAAAACACACACACAAAAACAAACACACACACAAAACAAACACACACACACACAAAAACAAACACACAAAAACACAACAAAAACAAACACAAACACACAAAAACACACAAAAAAACACACAAAACAAACACACACACAAAAACACAAACACAAAACAAACACACACACAAACACACACTCACACAAAAACAAACACACACACAAAAACACACACAAAAATACACAAAAACAAACACACACACAAAAACACACACACACAAAAACACACAAAAATAAACACACACACAAAAACACACACAAAAATACACAAAAACAAACACACACACAAAAACACACACAAAAAAACACACAAAAACAAACACACACAAAAATACACAAAAACAAACACACACACAAAAACACACACACACAAAAACAAACACACACACAAAAACACACTCACACAAAAACAAACACACACACAAAAACACACACAAAAATACACAAAAACAAACACTCACAAAAACACACACACACAAAAACACACAAAAACAAACACACACAAAAAAACACACACACACAAACACACACAAAAATACACAAAAACAACACACACACAAAAACACACAAAAACAAACACACACACAAAAACAACACACAAAAATACACAAAAACAAACACACACAAAAATACACAAAAACAAACACACACACAAAAACACACACACACAAAAATACACAAAAACAAACACACACAAAAAAACACACACAAACACACAAAAACACACACAAAACACACACACAAAAACACACACAAAACACACACACAAAAACAAACACACACACAAAAACAAACACACACACAAACACACAAAAACACACACAAAAACATACAAAAACAAACACACACACAAAAACACACACATACAAAAAACAAACACACATACAAAAAAAACACACACAAAAACAAACACGCAAACAAACACACAAAAACATACACAAAAACAAACACATGCACAAAAACACACAAAAACACACACAAAAACACACATAAACAAACACACACACAAAAACACACACACACAAAAACACACACACACAAAAACACACACACACACACAAAAATACACAAAAACAAACACACACAAAAAAACACACTACAAACACACAAAAACACACACAAAACACACACACAAAAACACACACAAAAACAAAAAACAAACACAAAAACACACAAAAACAAACACACACACACAAAAACACACACACACAAAAACAAACACACACACAAAACACACACAAAAACACACAAAAACAAACACACACAGCACACAAAACACACACACACACAAACAAACACACACACAAAAACACACACAAAACAAAAACACACACAAAAACACACAAAAACAACCACGCAAACAAACACACAAAAACACACACAAAAACAAACACACACACAAAAATACACAAAAACACACACACAAAAACAAACACACCAAAAACACACAAAAACAAACACACACACAAAAACACACACACACACAAACCAAACACACACACACACAAAAACACACACAAAACAAAAACACACACAAAAACACACAAGAACAAACACACAAACAAACACACAAAAACACACACAAAAACAAACACACACACAAAAACACACAAAAATAAACACACAAAAACACACACAAACACACACACAAAAACAAACACACACACAAACACACACACACACAATAACAAACACAAAAACACACAAAAACAAACACACACAAAAACACACACACACAAAAACAAACACACACACAAAAACACACAAAAACACACAAAAACAAACACACACACAAAAACACACACACACACAAACACACACAAATATACACAAAAACAAACACACACAAAAACACACACACAAAAAAAACACACAAAAACAAACACACACAAAAAAACACACACAAACACACAAAAACACACACAAAAAAACAAACACACACACACAAAAACAAACACACACACAAACACACAAAAACACACACAAAAACATACAAAAACAAACACACACACAAAAAACACACACACAAAAACAAACACGCAAACAAACACACAAAAACACACACAAAAACAAACACACGCACAAAAACACACAAAAACACACACAAAAATACACATAAACAAACACACACACAAAAACACACACACACAAAAACACACACAAAAACACACACAAAAACAAAAACACACACAAAAACACACACACACACAAACACACAAAAACACACACAAACACACAAAAACACACACAAAAACACACAAAAACAAACACACAAAAACACACACAAAAACAAACACACACACAAAAACACACAAAAACACACACAGAAAAACAAACACACAAAAACACACACAAAAACAAACACACACACAAACACACACAAACACACAAAAACACACACAAAAACACAAAAAAAAGCACACACTCAAAAACACACAAAAACAAACACACACAAAAACACACACAAAAAGAAACACAAAAACACACAAAAACAAACACACACACAAAAACACACACACACAAAAACAAGCACACACACAAAAACACACACACACAAAAACAAGCACACACACAAAAACACACACAGAAAAACAAACACACACACAAAAACAAACACACACAAAAACACACACACACACACAAACAAACACACACACACAAACACACACAAAACAAAAACACACACAAAAACATACAAAAACAAACAAGCAAACAAACACAAAAACACACACAAAAACAAACACACACACAAAAAACACACACACAAAAACAAACACACACACAAAAACACACAAAAACAAACACACACACAAAAACACACACACACACAAACAAACACACACACAAAAACACACACAAAACAAAAACACACACAAAAACACACAAGAACAAACACACAAACAAACACACAAAAACACACACAAAAACACACAAAAACAAACACGCAAACAAACACACAAAAACCAACACACACAAACAACACACACACAAAAACACAAACACAAAAACAAACACACACACAAAAAACACAGAAAAACACACACACAAAAACAAACACACACAAAAACAAACACGCAAACAAACACACAAAACAAAAACACACACAAAAACACACAAAAAACACACAAAAACACACACAAAAACAAACACACACACAAACACACACAAACACACACAAAAACAAACAGACACACAAACACACAAAAACACACACAAAAACACACAAAAAAACACACACACAAAACACACACACACACACACAAACACACACACACAAAAACAAGCACACACACAAAAACACACACAAAAACACACAAAAACAAAAACACACACACAAAAACACACACAAACACACACAAAAAAACACACAAAAAACACAAAAAAACACACAAAAACAAACACACACACAAACACACACAAAAACAAACACACACAAAAACACACAAAAACAAACACACACGCAAACACACAAAAACACATACAAAAAACACACAAAAACAAACACACACACAAACACACAGAATAACAAACACAAAAACACACAAAAACAAACACACACAAAAACACACACACAAAAACACACAAAAACAAACACACACACAAAAACACACACACACAAAAACAAACACAGAAAAACAAACACACAAAAACAAACAAACAAACACACAAAAACACACGCAAAAACAAACACACAAAAACACATGCAAAAACAAACACACAAAAACACAGACAAAAACAGTCACACACAACACAAAAACACACACAAAAACAAACACACACACAAAAACACACACAAAAACAAACACACACACAAAAACACACACAACACACACACAAAAACACACAAAAACAAACACACACACAAAAAACAAACACACAAAAACACAAATAAAAAACAAACACACAAAAACACAAATAAAAAACAAACACAAACACACAAAAACACACAAAAAACACACAAAAACAAACACACACACAAAAACACAACACAAAAACAAACACATACACAAACACACACTCACACAAAAACAAACACACACACAAAAACACACACAAAAAATACACAAAAACAAACACACACACAAAAACAAACACACACACACAATAACACACACAAAAATACACAAAAACAAACACACACACAAAAACACACACACACAAAAACACACAAAAACACACACACAAAAACAAACAAACAAAAACACACACAAAAACAAACACAAACACTCAAAAAACACACAAAAAACACAAAAACAAACACAAACACAAAAACACAAACACAAAAACAAACACACACACAAACAGACACAAACACACAGAAAAACAAAAACACACACAAACACACACAAAAACACACAAAAACAAACACACACACAAACACACACACACACAATAACAAACACAAAAACACACAAAAACAAACACACACAAAAACACACACACACAAAAACAAACACACACACAAAAACACACACAAAAACACACAAAAACAAACACACACACAAAAACACACACACACACAAAAACAAACACAGAAAAACAAACACACAAAAACAAACAAACAAACACACAAAAACACACGCAAAAACAAACACACAAAAACACAGGCAAAAACAAACACACAAAACACAGACAAAAACAGTCACACACAAACACAAAAACACACACACACACAAACACACAAAAACACACACAAAAACACACACACAAAAACAAAAACACACACAAAAACACACAAAAACAAACACGCAAACAAACACACAAAAACACACACAAAAACACACACAAAAACAAACACAAATACACACACAAAACCAAACACACACAAAAACACACACACACAAAACAAACACACAAAAACACAAAAAAAACACAAAAACAAACACACACACAAACACACACTCACACAAAAACAAACACACACACAAAAACACACACAAAAATACACAAAAACAAACACACACACAAAAACACACTCACACAAAAACAAACACACACACACAAAAACACACACAAACAAACACGCAAACAAACACACAAAAACACACACAAAAACAAACACACACACAAAAACACACAAAAACACACACACAAAAACAAACAAACAAAAACACACACAAAAACAAACACAAACACTCAAAAAACACACAAAAAACACAAAAACAAACACACACACAAAAACACAAACACAAAAACAAACACACACACAAACACACACAAACACACAGAAAAACAAAAACACACACAAAACACACACAAAAACACACAAAAACAAACACACACACAAACACACACACACAATAACAAACACAAAAACACACAAAAACAAACACACACAAAAACACACACACACAAAAACAAACACACACACAAAAACACACACAAAAACACACAAAAACAAACACACACACAAAAACACACACACACACAAAAACAAACACAGAAAAACAAACACACAAAAACAAACAAACAAACACACAAAAACACATGCAAAAACAAACACACAAAAACACAGGCAAAAACAAACACACAAAACACAGACAAAAACAGTCACACACAAACACAAAAACCACACACACACACAACACACAAAAACACACACAAAACACACACACAAAAACAAAAACACACACAAAAACACACAAAAACAACACGCAAACAAACACACAAAAACACACACAAAAACACACACAAAAACAAACACAAATACACACACAAAACCAAACACACACAAAAACACACACACACAAAAACAAACACACAAAAACACAAAAAAAACACAAAACAAACACACACACACAAACACAAAAACAAACACACACACAAACACCACTCACACAAAAACAAACACACACACAAAAACACACACAAAAATACACAAAAACAAACACACACACAAAACACACTCACACAAATACAAACACACACACAAAAACACACAAAAACAATAACACACACACAAAAACACACACAAAAACACACAAAAAAACACACAAAAAACACACAAAAAAACAAACACACACACAAAAAGAAAAACACACACACAAAAACACACACAAAAACACACACAAAAACACACAAAAACAAAAACACACACACAAAAACACACACAAAAACAAACACACACAAAAAAACACACACACACAAACACACAAAAACACACACAAAAACACCAACAAAAACACACAAAAACACACACAAAAACACACACAAAAACAAACACAAATACACACACAAAACCAAACACACACAAAAACACACACACACAAAAACAAACACACAAAAACACACAAAAAAACACAAAAACAAACACACACACACAAACACAAAAACAAACACACACACAAACACACACTCACACAAAAACAAACACACACACAAAAACACACACAAAAATACACAAAAACAAACACACACACAAAAACACACTCACACAAAAACAAACACACACACAAAAACACACAAAAACAAACACGCAAACAAACACACAAAAACACACACAAAAACAAACACACACACAAAAACACACAAAAACACACACACAAAAACAAACAAACAAAAACACACACAAAAACAAACACAAACACACAAAAAACACACAAAAAACACAAAAACAAACACACACACAAAAACACAAACACAAAAACAAACACACACACAAACACACAGAAAAACAAACACACACACAAAACACACACAAAAACACACAAAAACAAACACACACACAAACACACACACACAATAACAAACACAAAAACACACAAAAACAAACACACACAAAAACACACACACACAAAAACAAACACACACACAAAAACACACAAAACAAACACACACACAAAAACACACACACACACAAAAACAAACACAGAAAAACAAACACACAAAAACAAACATAAACAAACACACAAAAACACATGCAAAAACAAACACACAAAAACACAGGCAAAAACAAACACACAAAAACACAGACAAAAACAGTCACACACAAACACAAAAACACACACACACACAAACACACAAAAACACACACAAAAACACACACACAAAAACAAAAACACACACAAAAACACACAAAAACAAACACGCAAACAAACACACAAAAACACACACAAAAACACACACAAAAACAAACACAAATACACACACAAAACCAAACACACACAAAAACACACACACACAAAAACAAACACACAAAAACACAAAAAAAAACACAAAAACAAACACACACACACAAACACAAAACAAACACAAACACACACAAACACACACTCACACAAAAACAAACACACACACAAAAACACACACAAAAATACACAAAAACAAACACACACACAAAAACACACTCACACAAAAACAAACACACACACAAAAACACACAAAAACAAACACGCAAACAAACACACAAAAACACACACAAAAACAAACACACACACAAAAACACACACACAAAAACAAACAAACAAAAACACACACAAAAACAAACACAAACACACAAAAAACACACAAAAAACACAAAAACAAACACACACAAAAAACACAAACACAAAAACAAACACACACACAAACACACACAAACACACAGAAAAACAAAAACACACACAAAACACACACAAAAACACACAAAAACAAACACACACACAAACACACACACACAAAAACAAACACAAAAACACACAAAAACAAACACACACAAAAACACACACACACAAAAACAAACACACACACAAAAACACACACAAAAACAAACACACACACAAAAACACACACACACACAAAAACAAACACACAAAAACAAACATAAACAAACACACAAAAACACACGCAAAAACAAACACACAAAAACACAGGCAAAAACAAACTAACAAAAACACAGACAAAAACAGTCACACACAAACACAAAAACACACACACACACACACACACAAACACACAAAAACACACACAAAAACACACACACAAAAACAAAAACACACACAAAAACACACAAAAACAAACACGCAAACAAACACACAAAAACACACACAAAAACACACACAAAAACAAACACAAATACACACACAAAACCAAACACACACAAAAACACACACACACAAAAACAAACACACAAAAACACAAAAAAAAACACAAAAACAAACACACACACACAAACACAAAAACAAACACACACACAAACACACACTCACACAAAAACAAACACACACACAATAACAAACACAAAAACACACAAAAACAAGCACACACAAAAACACACACACACACAAAAACAAACACACACACAAAAACACACACAAAAACACACAAAAACAAACACACACACAAAAACACACACACACAAAAACAAACACAGAAAAACAAACACACAAAAACAAACATAAACAAACACACAAAAACACACGCAAAAACAAACACACAAAAACACAGGCAAAAACAAACTAACAAAAACACAGACAAAAACAGTCACACACAAACACAAAAACACACACACACACACACAAACACACAAAAACACACACAAAAACACACACACAAAAACAAAAACACACACAAAAACACACAAAAACAAACACGCAAACAAACACACAAAAACACACACAAAAACACACACAAAAACAAACACAAATACACACACAAAACCAAACACACACAAAAACACACACACACAAAAACAAACACACAAAAACACACAAAAAAACACAAAAACAACACACACACACAAACACAAAAACAAACACACACAGAAACACACACTCACACAAAACAAACACACACACAAAAACACACACAAAAATACACAAAAACAAACACACACACAAAAACACACTCACACAAAAACAAACACACACACAAAAACACACACAAAAATACACAAAAACAAACACACACAAAAACACACACACACAAAAACACACAAAAACAAACACACACAAAAAACACACATACACACACAAACACACAAAACACACACAAAACACACACAAAAACACACACAAAAAAACAAACACACACACAAAAACAAACACACACACAAAAACAAGCACACACACAAAAACACACATAAAAACATACAAAAACACACACAAAAACACTCAAAACACACACACAAAAAACACACACACACACAAACACACACACACAAAGACAAGCACACACACAAAAACACACACAAAAACAAAAACACACACACAAAAACACACACAAAAACACACAAAAACAAAAACACACAAAAAAACACACAAAAAACCACACAAAAACAAACACACACACAAACACACACAAAAACAAACACACACACAAACACACAAAAACACACACAAAAACACAAAAAAAAAACACACACACAAAAACATACACACACACAAACACACACACACACAAACAAACACACACACAAAAACACACAAAAACAAAAACACACACACAAAAACACACACAAAAACACACAAAAAACACACAAAAAAACAAACACACACACAAAAACAAAAACACACACAAAAACACACAAAAAACACACAAAAAAAACAAACACACACACAAAACACACACACAAACACACACAAAACAAACACACACACAAAAACACACACACACAAAAACAAACACACACACACAAACACACACAAAAACACACAAAAACAAACACACACAAAAACACACAAAAACACACACACACAAACACACAAAAACACACACAAAAACACACACACAAAAACACACACAAAAAACACACACACGCACAAACACACACACACAAAAAACAAACACACACACAAAAACACACACAAAAACACACAAAAACAAAAACACACACACAAAAACACACACAAAAACACACAAAAACAAACACACACAAAAAAACACACACACACAAACACACAAAAACACACACAAAAACACCAACAAAAACACACAAAAACAAACACGCAAACAAACACACAAAAACACACACAAAAACAAACACACACAAAAACACACAAAAACACACACACAAAAACAAACAAACAAAAACACACACAAAAAACAAACACAAACACAGACAAAAACAGTCACACACAAACACAAAAACACACACCACACACACACACAAACACACACACACACAAAAACAAAAACACACACAAAAACACACAAAAACAAACACGCAAACAAACACACAAAAACACACACAAAAACAAACACAAAAACAAACACAAATACACACACAAAACCAAACACACACAAAAACACACACACACAAAAACAAACACACAAAAACACAAAAAAAAACACAAAAACAAACACACACACACAAACACAAAAACAAACACACACACAAACACACACTCACACAAAAAACAAACACACACACAAAAACACACACAAAAATACACAAAAACAAACACACACACAAAAACACACTCACACAAAAACAAACACACACACAAAAACACACACAAACAAACACGCAAACAAACACACAAAAACACACACAAAAACAAACACACACACAAAAACACACAGAAACACACACACAAAAACAAACAAACAAAAACACACACAAAAACAAACACAAACACTCAAAAAAACACACAAAAAACACAAAAACAAACACACACACAAAAACACAAACACAAAAACAAACACACACACAAACACACACAAACACACAGAAAAACAAAAACACACACAAAACACACACAAAAACACACAAAAACAAACACACACACAAACACCACACACACAATAACAAACAAAAAACACACAAAAACAAACACACACAAAAACACACCCACACAAAAACAAACACACACACAAAAACACACACAAAAACACACAAAAACAAACACACACACAAAAACACACACACACACAAAAACAAACACAGAAAAACAAACACACAAAAACAAACATAAACAAACACACAAAAACACACGCAAAAAACAAACACACAAAAACACAGGCAAAAAACAAACACACAAAAACACAGACAAAAACAGTCACACACAAACACAAAAACACACACACACACACACAAACACACAAAAACACACACAAAAAACACACACACAAAAACAAAAACACACACAAAAACACACAAAAACAAACACGCAAACAAACACACAAAAACACACACAAAAACACACACAAAAACAAACACAAATACACACACAAAACCAAACACACACAAAAACACACACACACAAAAACAAACACACAAAAACACAAAAAAAACACAAAAACAAACACACACAAACACAAAAACAAACACACACACAAACACACACTCACACAAAAACAAACACACACACAAAAACACACACAAAAAATACACAAAAACAAACACACACACAAAAACACACTCACACAAAAACAAACACACACACAAAAACACACAAAAACAAAAACCACAACACAAAAAACACACACAAAAACACACAAAAAAACACACAAAAAACACACAAAAAACAAACACACACACAAAAAGAAAAACACACACACAAAAAACACACACAAAAACACACAAAAAACAAAAACACACACACAAAAACACACACAAAAACACACAAAAACAAACACACACAAAAAAACACACACACACAAACACAAAAACACACACAAACACACCAACAAAAACACACAAAAACAAACACGCAAACAAACACACAAAAACACACACAAAAACAAACACACACACAAAAACACACAAAAACACACACACAAAAACAAACAAACAAAAACACACACAAAAACAAACACAAACACACAAAAAACACACAAAAAACACAAAAACAAACACACACACAAAAACACAAAAAACAAACACACACACAAACACACAGAAAAACAAACACACACACAAAACACACACAAAAACACACAAAAACAAACACACACACAAACACACACACACAATAACAAACACAAAAACACACAAAAACAAACACACACAAAAAACACACACACACAAAAACAAACACACACACACAAAACACATACAAAAACACACAAAAACAAACACACACACAAAAACACACACACACACAAAAACAAACACAGAAAAACAAACACACAAAAACAAACATAAACAAACACACAAAAACACATGCAAAAACAAACACACAAAAACACAGGCAAAAACAAACACACAAAAACACAGACAAAAACAGTCACACACAAACACAAAAACACACACACACACAAACACACAAAAACACACACAAAAACACACACACAAAAACAAAAACACACACAAAAACACACAAAAACAAACACGCAAACAAACAGCAAAAACACACACAAATACACACAGAAAAACAAACACAAATACACACACCAAAACCAAACACACACAAAAACACACACACACAAAAACAAACACACAAAAACACAAAAAAAACACAAAAACAAACACACACACACAAACACAAAAACAAACACAAACACACACTCACACAAAAACAAACACACACACAAAAACACACACAAAAATACACAAAAACAAACACACACAAAACACACTCACACAAAAACAAACACACACACAAAAAACACACAAAAACAAACACGCAAACAAACACACAAAAAACACACTCACACAAAAACAAACACACACACAAAAACACACAAAAACACACACACAAAAACAAACAAACAAAAACACACACAAAAACAAACACAAACACACAAAAAACACACAAAAAACACAAAAACAAACACACACACAAAAACACAAACACAAAAACAAACACACACACAAACACACACAAACACACAGAAAAACAAAAACACACACAAAACACACACAAAAACACACAAAAACAAACACACACACACAATAACAAACACAAAAACACACAAAAACAAACACACACAAAAACACACACACACAAAAACAAACACACACACAAAAACACACACAAAAACACACAAAAACAAACACACACACAAAAACACACACACACACAATAACAAACACAGAAAAAACAAACACACAAAAACAAACATAAACAAACACACAAAAACACACGCAAAAACAAACACACAAAAACACAGGCAAAAACAAACTAACAAAAACACAGACAAAAACAGTCACACACAAACACAAAAACACACACACACACACACACACACAAAAACACACACAAAAACACACACAAAAACACACAAAAAACAAAAACACACACAAAAACACACAAAAACAAACGCGCAAACAAACACACACAAAAACACACACAAAAACACACACAAAAACAAACACAAATACATACACAAAAACAAACACACACAAAAACACACACACACAAAAACAAACACACAAAAACACAAAAAAAAAACACAAAAACAAACACACACACACAAACACAAAAACAAACACACACAACAAACACACACTCACACAAAAAACAAACACACACACAATAACAAACACAAAAACACACAAAAACAAGCACACACAAAAACACACACACACAAAAACAAACACACACACAAAAACACACACAAAAACACACAAAAACAAACACACACACAAAAACACACACACACAGCAAAAACAAACACAGAAAAAACAAACACACAAAAACAAACATAAACAAACACACAAAAACACACGCAAAAACAAACACACAAAAACACAGGCAAAAACAAACTAACAAAAACACAGACAAAAACAGTCACACACAACACAAAAACACACACACACACACACACAAACACACAAAAACACAGACAAAAACACACACACAAAAACAAAAACACACACAAAAACACACAAAAACAAACACGCAAACAAACACACAAAACACACACAAAAAACACACACAAAAACAAACACAAATACACACACAAAACCAAACACACACAAAAACACACACACACAAAAAACAAACACACAAAAAAAACACAAAAAAACACAAAAACAAACACACACACACAAACACAAAAACAAACACACACAGAAACACACACTCACACAAAAACAAACACACACACAAAAACACACACAAAAATACACAAAAACAAACACACACACAAAAACACACTCACACAAAAACAACACACACACACAAAAACACACACAAAAATACACAAAAACAAACACACACAAAAACACACACACACAAAAACAAACACACACAAAAAACACACATACACACACAAACACACAAAACACACACAAAACACACACAAAAACACACACAAAAAAACAAACACACACACAAAAACAAACACACACACAAAAACAAGCACACACACAAAAACACACACAAAAACATACAAAAACACACACAAAAACACTCACAAAAACACACAAAAACACACACCACAAAAAACACACACACACACAAACACACACACAAAGACAAGCACACACACAAAAACACACACAAAAACAAAAACACACACACAAAAACACACACAAAAACAAACACACACACAAAACACAAAACACACACAAAAATCACACACAAAACACACAAAAACAAAAACACACACACAAAAACTCACACAAAAACACACAAAAACAAACACACACAAAAAAACACACACACACAAACACACAGTAACACACACAAAAAACACACAAAAACAAAAACACACCAAAAACAAACACGCAAACAAACACACAAAAAACACACACGAAAACAAACACACACACAAAAACACACAAAAACAAACAAACAAAAACACACACAAAAACAAACACACACAAAAACACACAAAAAACAGACAAAAAACACAAAAAACAAACACACACACAAAAACACAAATACAAAAACAAACACAAACACAAACACACACAAACACACAGAGAAAACAAACACACACACAAACACACAAAAACACACACAAAAACACACAAAAAACAAACACACACACAAACACACAAAAACACACACAAAACACACACAAAAACACACAAAAACAAACACACACACAAACACACACACAATAACAAACACAAAAACACACAAAAACAAACACACACAAAAACACACACACAAAAACAAACACACACACAAAAACACACACAAAAACACACAAAAACAAACACACACACAAAAACACACACACACACACACACAAAAACAAACTCTGAAAAACAAACACACAAAAACAAACATAAACAAACACACAAAAACACAGGCAAAAAACAAACACACAAAAACACAGGCAAAAACAAACACACAAAAAACACAGACAAAAACAAACACACACAAACACACAAAAACACACAAAAAAACACACAAAAAACACAAAAACAAACACACACACACAAAAACACACACAAAAACACACACACAAAAACAAACACACACACAAAACAAACACACACACACAAAAACAAACACACAAAAACACAAACAAAAACAAACACAAACACACAAAAACACACAAAAAAAACACACAAAAACAAACACACACACAAAAACACAAACACAAAAACAAACACACACACAAACACACACTCACACAAAAACAAACACACACACAAAAACACACACAAAAATACACAAAAACAAACACACACACAAAAACACACACACACAAAAACACACAAAAACAAACACACACACAAAAACACACACAAAAATACACAAAAACAAACACACACACAAAAACACACACAAAAAAACACACAAAAACAAACACACACAAAAATACACAAAAACAAACACACACACAAAAAACACACACACACAAAAACAAACACACACACAAAAACACACTCACACAAAAACAAACACACACACAAAAACACACACAAAAATACACAAAAACAAACACTCACAAAAACACACACACACAAAAACACACAAAAACAAACACACACAAAAAAACACACACACACAAACACACACAAAAATACACAACAAACAAACACACACACAAAAACACACAAAAAACAAACACACACACAAAAACACACACAAAAATACACAAAAACAAACACACACAAAAATACACAAAAACAAACACACACACAAAAACACACACACACAAAAATACACAAAAACAAACACACACAAAAAAACACACACAAACACACAAAAACACACACAAAACACACACACAAAAACACACACAAAACACACACACAAAAACAAACACACACACAAAAACAAACACACACACAAACACACAAAAACACACACAAAAAACATACAAAAACAAACACACACACACAAAAACACACACATACAAAAAACAAACACACATACAAAAAAACACACACAAAAACAAACACGCAAACAAACACACAAAAACATACACAAAAACAAACACATGCACAAAAACACACAAAAACACACACAAAAACACACATAAACAAACACACACACAAAAACACACACACACAAAAACACACACACACAAAAACACACACACACACAAAAATACACAAAAAACAAACACACACAAAAAAAACACACACAAACACACAAAAACACACACAAAACACACACACAAAAACACACACAAAAACAAAAACAAACACAAAAACAAACACACACACACAAAAACACACACACACAAAAAACAAACACACACACAAAACACACACAAAAACACACAAAAACAAACACACACACACACAAAAACACACACACACAAACAAACACACACACAAAAACACACACAAAACAAAAACACACACAAAAACACACAAAAACAACCACGCAAACAAACACACAAAAACACACACAAAAACAAACACACACACAAAAATACACAAAAACACACACACAAAAACAAACACACACAAAAAACACACAAAAACAAACACACACACAAAAACACACACACACACAAACAAACACACACACACACACAAAAACACACACAAAACAAAAACACACACAAAAACACACAAGAACAAACACACAAACAAACACACAAAAACACACACAAAAACAAACACACACACAAAAACACACAAAAATAAACACACAAAAACACACACAAAAACAAACACACACACAAAAACACAAACACAAAAACAAACACACACACAAAAACACAGAAAAACACACACACAAAAAACAAACACACACACAAAAACAAACACGTAAACAAACACACAAAAACAAAAACACACACAAAAACACACAAAAACACACAAAAACACACACAAAAACACACACAAAAACAAACACACACACAAACACACACACACACAATAACAAACACAAAAAACACACAAAAACAAACACACACAAAAACACACACACACAAAAACAAACACACACACAAAAACACACAAAAACACACAAAAACACACAAAAACACACAAAAACACACACACACACAAACACACACAAATATACACAAAAACAAACACACACAAAAACACACACACAAAAAAACACACAAAAACAAACACACACAAAAAAACACAAACACACAAAAACACACACAAAAAAACAAACACACACACACAAAAACAAACACACACACAAACACACAAAAACACACACAAAAACATACAAAAACAAACACACACACAAAAACACACACATACAAAAACAAACACACATACAAAAAACACACACGACAAAAACAAACACGCAAACAAACACACAAAAACACACACAAAAACAAAACACAGCACAAAAACACACAAAAACACACACAAAAACACACATAAACAAACACACACACAAAAACACACACACACCAAAAACACACACAAAAACACACACAAAAACACACAAAAACACACCAAAAACAAAAACACACACAAAAACACACACACACACAAACACACAAAAACACACACAAACACACAAAAACACACACAAAAACACACAAAAACAAACACACAAAAACACACACAAAAACAAACACACACACAAAAACACACAAAAACACACACAGAAAAACAAACACACAAAAACACACACAAAAACAAACACACACACAAACACACACAAACACACAAAAACACACACAAAAACACAAAAAAAAGCACACACTCAAAAACACACAAAAACAAACACACCACAAAAACACACACAAAAAGAAACACAAAAAACACACAAAAAACAAACACACACACAAAAACACACACACACAAAAACAAGCACACACACAAAAACACACACACACAAAAACAAGCACACACACAAAAACACACACAGAAAAACAAACACACACACAAAAACAAACACACACAAAAACACACACACACACACAAACAAACACACACACAAACACACACAAAACAAAAACACACACAAAAACACACAAAAACAAACAAGCAAACAAACACAAAAACATACACAAAAACAAACACACCACACAAAAACAAACACACACACAAAAAACACACAAAAACAAACACACACACAAAAAACACACACACACACAAACAAACACACACACAAAAACACACACAAAACAAAAACACACACAAAAACACACAAGAACAAACACACAAACAAACACACAAAAACACACACAAAAACACACAAAAACAAACACGCAAACAAACACACAAAAACACACACAAAAACAAACACACACACAAAAACACAAACACAAAAAACAAACACACACACAAAAACACAGAAAAACACACACACAAAAACAAACACACACAAAAACAAACACGGCAAACAAACACACAAAAACAAAAACACACACAAAAAACACACAAAAAACACACAAAAAAACACACAAAAACAAACACACACACAAACACACACAAACACACACAAAAACAAACAGACACACAAACACACAAAAACACACACAAAAACACACAAAAAAAACACACACACAAAAACACACACACACACACAAACACACACACACAAAAACAAGCACACACACAAAAACACACACAAAAACACACAAAAACAAAAACACACACACAAAAACACACACAAACACACACAAAAAAACACACAAAAAACACAAAAAAACACACAAAAACAAACACACACACAAACACACACAAAAACAAACACACACAAAAACACACAAAAACAAACACACACGCAAACACACACAAAAACACATACAAAAAACACACAAAAACAAACACACACACAAACACACACACAGAATAACAAACACAAAAACACACAAAAACAAACACACACAAAAACACACACACAAAAACACACAAAAACAAACACACACACAAAAACACACACACACACAAAAAACAAACACAGAAAAACAAACACACAAAAACAAACAAACAAACACACAAAAACACACGCAAAAACAAACACACAAAAACACATGCAAAAACAAACACACAAAAACACAGACAAAAACAGTCACACACAAACACAAAAACACACACAAAAACAAACACACACACAAAACACACACACACAAAAACAAACACACACACAAAAAACACACACAACACACACACAAAAACACACAAAAACAAACACACACACAAAAAAACAAACACACAAAAACACAAATAAAAAACAAACACACAAAAACACAAATAAAAAACAAACACAAACACACAAAAACACACAAAAA
The DNA here is from genome assembly GCA_031769625.1 of Taudactylus pleione. NCBI lineage: Eukaryota > Metazoa > Chordata > Amphibia > Anura > Myobatrachidae > Taudactylus > Taudactylus pleione. The sequence goes on from JAUIMM010003868.1 coordinate 25,532, forward strand.
ACACACAAAAACAAACACACACACAAAAACACAAACACAAAAACAAACACATACACAAACACACACTCACACAAAAACAAACACACACACAAAAACACACACAAAAATACACAAAAAACAAACACACACACAAAAACAAACACACACACACAATAACACACACAAAAATACACAAAAACAAACACACACACAAAAACACACACACACAAAAACACACAAAAACAAACACACACAAAAATACACAAAAACAAACACACACACACACAAAAACACACAAAAACAAACACACACACAAACAAAAACACACTCACACAAAAAACAAACACACACACAAAAACACACACAAAAATACACAAAAACAAACACACACAAAAACACACCACACACATAAACACACAAAAACAAGCACACACACAAAAACACACACAAAAATACACAAAAACAAACACACACAAAAATACACAAAAATCAAACACACACACAAAAACACACACACAAAAAAACACACAAAAACAAACACACACAAAAAAACACACACAAACACACAAAAACACACACAAAAACACACACAAAAACACACACAAAAAAAACAAACACACACACAAAAACAAACACACACACAAAAACAAACACACACACAAACACACAAAAACACACACAAAAACATACAAAAACAAACACACACACAAAAACACAAACACAAAAACAAACACACACACAAAAACACAGAAAAACACACACACAAAAACAAACACACACACAAAAACAAACACGCAAACAAACACACAAAAACAAAAACACACACAAAAACACACAAAAACACACAAAAAACACACAAAAAACCACACAAAAACAAACACACACACAAACACACACAAACACACACAAATACAAACAGACACACAAACACACAAAAACACACACAAAAACACACAAAAAAAACACACACACAAAAACACACACACACACAAACACACACACACAAAAACAAGCACACACACAAAAACACACACAAAAACACACAAAAAACAAAAACACACACACAAAAACACACACAAAACCACACAAAAAAAACACACAAAAACACAAAAAAACACACAAAAAACAAACACACACACAAACACACACAAAAACAAACACACACAAAAACACCCAAAAACAAACACACACGCAAACACACAAAAACACACAAAAAACAAACACACACACAAACACACACACAGAATAACAAACACAAAAACACACAAAAACAAACACACACAAAAACACACACACAAAAACACACAAAAACAAACACACACACACACACACAAAAACAAACACACACACACAAAAACACACTCACACAAAAACAAACACACACACAAAAACACACACAAAATACACAAAAACAAACACACACAAAACACACACACACAAAAAAACACACACACAAAAACACACAAAAACAAACACACACACAAAAACACACACAAAAATACACAAAAACAAACACACACAAAAAATACACAAAAACAAACACACACACAAAAACACACACACAAAAAAAACACACACAAAAACAAACACACAAAAAAACACACACAATCACACAAAAACACACACAAAAAAACAAACACACACACAAAAACAAACACACACACAAAAACAAACACACACACAAACACACAAAAAACACACACAAAAACATACAAAAACAAACACACACACAAAAACACACACATACAAAAACAAACACACATACAAAAAACACACACACAAAAACAAACATGCAAACAAACACACAAAAAACACACACAAAAACAAACACACGCACAAAAACACACAAAAACACACACAAAAACACACATAAACAAACACACACACAAAAACACACACACAAAAACACACACAAAAAACACACACAAAAACACACAAAAACACACACAAAAACAAAAACACACACAAAAACAAACACACCACACAAAAACACACACACACACAAACACACACAAAAACACACAAAAACAAACACGCAAACAAACACACAAAAACACACACAAAAACAAACACACACACAAAAACACACAAAAACACACACAGAAAAACAAACACACAAAAACACACACAAAAACAAACACACACACAAACACACACAAACACACAAAAAACACACACAAAAACACACAAAAAAAACACACACTCAAAAACACACAAAAACAAACACACACACAAAAACAAAAACAAACACAAAAAACACACAAAAACAAACACACACACAAAAACACACACACACAAAAACAAGCACACACACAAAAACACACACAGAAAAACAAACACACACACACAAAAACACACAAAAACAAACACACACACAAAAACACACACACACACAAACAAACACACACACAAAAACACACACAAAACAAAAACACACACAAAAACACACAAAAACAAACACAAAAACACACACAAAAACAAACACACACACAAAAACACAAAAACACACACACAAAAACAAACACACACACAAAAATACACAAAAACAAACACACACACAAACAACACACACACACAAAAACACACACAAACACACAAAAACACACAAAAACAAACACGCAAACAAACACACAAAAACACACACAAAAACAAACACATACACAAAAACACACAAAAACACACACAGAAAAACAAACACACAAAAACACACACAAAAACAAACACACACACAAACACACACAAACACACAAAAACACACACAAAAACACACAAAAAAAACACACACTCAAAAACACACAAAAACAAACACACACACAAAAACAAAAACAAACACAAAAACACACAAAAACAAACACACACACAAAAACAAACACACACAAAAACAAGCACACACACAAAAACACACACAGAAAAACAAACACACACACAAAAAACACACAAAAACAAACACACACACAAAAACACACACACACACAAAAACACACACAAAACAAAAACACACACAAAAACACACAAAAACACACAAAAACAAACACAAAAACACACACAAAAACAAACACACACACAAAACACACAAAAACACACACACAAAAACAAACACACACACAAAAATACACAAAAACAAACACACACACAAAAACACACACACACACAAACAAACACACACACAAAAACACACACAAAACAAAAACACACACAAAAACACACAAGAACAAACACAAACAAACACACAAAAACACACACAAAAACAAACACACACACAAAAACACACACACAATAACAAACACACAAAAACACACACAAAAACAAACACAAACACAAAAACCAACACACACACAAAAACACAGAGAAAAACACACACACAAAAACAAACACACACACAAAAACAAACACGCAAACAAACACAAAAACAAAAACACACACAAAAACACACAAAAACACACCAAAAAACACACAAAAAACCACACAAAAACAAACACACACACAAACACACACAAACACACACAAAAACAAACACACACACAAACACACAAAAACACACACAAAAACACACAAAAAAAACACACACACAAAAACACACACAAACACACACACACAAAAACACACAAAAAAACACACAAAAAACACAAAAAACACACAAAAACAAACACACACACAAAACACACACAAAAACAAACACACACAAAAACACACAAAAACAAACACACACGCAAACACACAAAAACACATACAAAACACACAGGAAAAAACACACAAAAACAAACACACACACAAACACATACACAGAATAACAAACAAAAACACACAAAAACAAACACACACAAAAACACACACACACAAAAACAAACACACACACAAAAACACACACCAAAAGCACACAAAAACAAACACACACACAAAAACACACACACACAAAAACAAACACAGAATAACAAACACACAAAAACAAACATAAACAAACACACAAAAAACACACGCAAAAACAAACACACAAAAACACAGGCAAAAACAAACACACAAAAACACAGACAAAAACAGTCACACACAAACACAAAAACACACACACACACACAAACACACAAAAACACACACAAAAACACACACACAAAAACAAACACACACACAAAAACACACAACACACAAAAACAAACACACACACAAAAACACACACAAAACACACACAAAAACAATTAACACACACAAAAACAAACACACAAAAACACACGAAAACAAACACACACACAAAAACACACACACACAAAAACACACAAAAACAAACACACACAAAAATACACAAAAACAAACACACACACAAAAAACACACACACACAAAAACAAACACACACACAAAAACACACTCACACAAAAACAAACACACACACAAAAAACACACACAAAAACAAACACACGCAAAAAACACACACACAAAAACAAATACACACAAAAAAATACACACACACACACAAACACACAAAAACACACACAAAAACACACACAAAAAAACAAACGGCACACACAAAAACAAACACATACACAGAAACAAACACACACACAAACACACAAAAACACACACAAAAACACACACAAAAAAACACACATAAAAACACACAAAAACAAACACACACACAAAAACACACACAAAAACAAACACAAACACAAAAACACACAAAAACAAACACACACACAAAAACACACACAAAAACAAGCACACACACAAAAACAAACACACACACAAAAAACACACACACACACAAACAAACACACACACAAAACAAAAACACACACAAAAACACACAAAAACACACACGCAAACAAACACACAAAATCAAACACACACACAAAAACACACAAAAACACACACACAAAAACAAACACACAAAAACACACACAAAAACAAACACACACACGAAAACACAAACACAAAAACAAACACACACACAAACACACAAAAACACACACAAAAACAAACACACACACAAAAACACAGAAAAACACACACACAAAAACAAACACACACACAAAAACACAGAAAAACACACACACAAAAACAAACACAAACACAAACACACACACAAAAACAAACACACAAACAAACACACAAAAACAAACAAACACACAAAAACACACAAAAACACAGAAAAACACACACACAAAAACAAACACAAACACAAACACACACACACAAAACACACACAAAAACAAAAACACACACAAAAACACACAAAAAACAAACACGCAAACAAACACACAAAAACAAACACACACACAAAAACACACAAAAACACACAAAAACAAACACACAAAAACACACACAAAAACAAACACACACACAAAAACACAAACACAAAAAACAAACACACACACAAAAACACACACAAAAACACAGAAAAACCACACACAAAAACAAACACACACACAAAAAACAAACACGCAAACAAATACACAAAAAACCCACACAAAAACAAACACATACTCAAAAACACACGCAAAAACAGACACACACACACACAAAAACACAAACACAAAAACAAACGCACACACAAAAACACACACAAAAACACACAAAAACAAAAACACACACAAAAACACACAAAAAACACACAAAAAACCACACAAAAACAAACACACACACAAACACACACAAACACACACAAAAACAAACACACACACAAACACACAAAAACACACACAAAAACACACAAAAAAAACACACACACAAAAACACACACACACACAAACACACACACACAAAAACAAACACACACACAAAAACACACAAAAACACACACACAAGAACACACACAAAAACACACAAAAAACACAAAAAAAAAAACAAAAACAAACACACACACAAACACACACAAAAACAAACACACACAAAAACACACCAAAAACAAACACACACGCAAACACACAAAAACACATACAAAACACACACAAAAACACACAAAAACAAACACACACACAAACACACACACAGAATAACAAACACAAAAACACACAAAAAACAAACACACACAAAAACACACACACACAAAAACAAACACACACACAAAAACACACACAAAAACACACAAAAATAAACACACACACAAAAACACACACACACACACACAAAAACAAACACAGAAAAAACAAACACACAAAAACAAACATAAACAAACACACAAAAACACACGCAAAAACAAACACACAAAAACACAGGCAAAAACAAACACACAAAAACACAGACAAAAACAGTCACACACAAACACAAAAACACACACACACACAAACACACAAAAACACACACAAAAACACACACACAAAAACAAACACAACA
>JAUIMM010003869.1:0-17686 GCA_031769625.1 Taudactylus pleione
TGCTCATGCCACTGTGACCAACAATCGCTCATCCATTAATTTTACTGGTATATATTTTTTTAAAGCTTATTCCACTATCTAACTCTTGCTTTGTGCTATTCCGCTCACCTCTATCCCTCTCCTCACATCATTGCCTCTATCCCCATCCACATATCTCACTCCAACCACATCACATGCAAAACATCCCTAACTAACATGATTTCACTGGTTGGTAAGTCACTGATGCCCACAAGAAAAACAGCACCCATGTCTCCTTAAATACTCTGTGCAGAAGTCATTATTTTGATGATCTGATGGGACATGTGCATGAAGCTGGAGCCATAAAAGTGGTAAATGTGCGAGTATGGGACCAGCCTACAGAATTCTAGTAGAATATTTATATTTCATCATAATGGACATTATATAATAACAGTATTATGTTCATGGGCAAATGATAAAAAAACTTTATTTAAATAGTAACTGTGTAGTTAGCAACAAATGGGTTACTGTATATAGTCAGTGGGAAATGGGTAACTTTAATGTTCATCATTATTTTTGCTTACAAAATGATGCACATCATCTAAGAATGACAGTTCTGAAAAAAAAATACTCAATAATATAAAACAAGAAAACTTACAGTAATGATACAATGGAGCTGTGTTGTTCATGCTGCTCTATATACAAATTATAATAAATATTTTTTACCACTCTGGTATCAAATTATCATAAAAATTAATGAGTAAAACAACATTATAAAGAAACTGTGTTGTGATTTGTTGTCCAGGCTGCTCTACACTGGCTATTCACAGGTGCAATCCCACTACTGATAAGCACAGGGGGTTTGACCTGCTCTGTTTCCAACCTGGGCCGGTTCACCTCTTTTTAAGCAACCTGGTAGCTCTGAGCTCCCCAGAGTCACCATATTGATGCTGAACATAGTGTGGACACCCAATCAACATAGCTCAATGGGGACCAGAACACCTGGACTCAAACACTCCTCCAGCCTCAGCCTCCCAAGTAACTGGGATTACAGACACACACCACAGTGCCCGGCAATGAAAACAGCCTGCTCTCTAACATAGGAATCTCTCTCAGTGTGATGTCATTACAATGAGAAAAACAGCTTATCAATGCCATCTACTGGCCATTACTATAACTACATCCTTTATATTTTAATGGCCATTGGCTTATTTAGATTTTGTATAGCCTTTTGCATTATGAGCGAATACTCTGCCTAAATATAAATGTGCACTGCTCATGCCACTGTGACCAACAATCGCTCATCCATTAATTTTACTGGTATATATTTTTTTAAAGCTTATTCCACTATCTAACTCTTGCTTTGTGCTATTCGCTCACCTCTATCCCTCTCCTCACATCATTGCCTCTATCCCATCCACATATCTCACTCCAACCACATCACATGCAAAACATCCCTAACTAACATGATTTCACTGGTTGGTAAGTCACTGATGCCCACAAGAAAAACAGCACCCATGTCTCCTTAAATACTCTGTGCAGAAGTCATTATTTTGATGATCTGATGGGACATGTGCATGAAGCTGGAGCCATAAAAGTGGTAAATGTGCGAGTATGGACCAGCCTACAGAATTCTAGTAGAATATTTATATTTCATCATACTGGACATTATATAATAACAGTATTATGTTCATAGGCAAATGATAAAAAAACTTTATTTAAATAGTAACTGTGTAGTTAGCAACAAATGGGTTACTGTATATAGTCAGTGGGAAATGGGTAACTTTAATGTTCATCACTATTTTTGCTTACAAAATGATGCACATCATCTAAGAAAGACAGTTCTGAATAAAAAATACTCAATAAAATAACACAAGAAAACTTACAGTAATGATACAATGGAGCTGTGTTGTTCATGCTGCTCTATATACAAATTATAATAAATATTTGTAACCACTCTGGTATCAAATTATCATAAAAATGAATGAGTAAAACAACATAGTAAAGAAACCGTGTTGTGCTTTGTTGTCCAGGCTGCTCTACACTGGCTATTCACAGGTGCAATCCCACTACTGATAAGCACAGGGGGTTTGACCTGCTCTGTTTCCAACCTGGGCCGGTTCACCACTTTTTAAGCAACCTGGTAGCTCTGAGCTCCCCAGAGTCACCATATTGATGCTGAACTTAGTGTGGACACCCAATCAACATAGCTCAATGGGGACCAGAACACCTGGACTCAACACTCCTCCAGCCTCAGCCTCCCAAGTAACTGGGATTACAGACACACACCACAGTGCCCGGCAATGAAAACGGCCTGCTCTCTAACATAGGAATCTCTCTCAGTGTGATGTCATTACAATGAGAAAAACAGCTTATCAATGCCATCTACTGGCCATTACTATAACTACATCCTTTATATTTTAATGGCCAATGGCTTATTTAGATTTTGTATAGCCTTTTGCATTATGAGCGAATACTCTGCCTAAATATAAATGTGCACAGCTCATGCCACTGTGCCCCACAATCGCTCATCCATTAGTTTTACTGGTATATATTTTTTAAAGCTTATTCCACTATCTAACTCTTGCTTTGTGCTATTCCACTCACCTCTATCCCTCTCCTCACATCATTGCCTCTATCCCCATCCACATATCTCACTCCAACCACATCACATGCAAAACATCCCTAACTAACATGATTTCACTGGTTGGTAAGTCACTGATGCCCACAAGAAAAACAGCACCCATGTCTCCTTAAATACTCTGTGCAGAAGTCATTATTTTGATGATCTGATGGGACATGTGCATGAAGCTGGAGCCATAAAAGTGGTAAATGTGCGAGTATGGGACCAGCCTACAGAATTCTAGTAGAATATTTATATTTCATCATAATGGACATTATATAATAACAGTATTATGTTCATGGGCAAATGATAAAAAAACTTTATTTAAATAGTAACTGTGTAGTTAGCAACAAATGGGTTACTGTATATAGTCAGTGGGAAATGGGTAACTTTAATGTTCATCATTATGTTTGCTTACAAAATGATGCACATCATCTAAGAATGACAGTTCTGAAAAAAAAAATACTCAATAATATAAAACAAGAAAACTTACAGTAATGATACAATGGAGCTGTGTTGTTCATGCTGCTCTATATACAAATTATAATAAATATTTTTTACCACTCTGGTATCAAATTATCATAAAAATTAATGAGTAAAACAACATAATAAAGAAACTGTGTTGTGCTTTGTTGTCCAGGCTGCTCTACACTGGCTATTCACAGGTGCAATCCCACTACTGATAAGCACAGGGGGTTTGACCTGCTCTGTTTCCAACCTGGGCCAGGTCACCTCTTTTTAAGCAACCTGGTAGCTCTGAGCTCCCCAGAGTCACCATATTGATGCTGAACATAGTGTGGACACCCAATCAACATAGCTCAATGGGGACCAGAACACCTGGACTCAAACACTCCTCCAGCCTCAGCCTCCCAAGTAACTGTAATTACAGACACACACCACAGTGCCCGGCAATGAAAACAGCCTGCTCTCTAACATAGGAATCTCTCTCAGTGTGATGTCATTACAATGAGAAAAACAGCTTATCAATGCCATCTACTGGCCATTACTATAACTACATCCTTTATATTTTAATGGCCATTGGCTTATTTAGATTTTGTATAGCCTTTTGCATTATGAGCGAATACTCTGCCTAAATATAAATGTGCACTGCTCATGCCACTGTGACCAACAATCGCTCATCCATTAATTTTACTGGTATATATTTTTTTAAAGCTTATTCCACTATCTAACTCTTGCTTTGTGCTCTTCCGCTCACCTCTATCCCTCTCCTCACATCATTGCCTCTATCCCCATCCACATATCTCACTCCAACCACATCACATGCAAAACATCCCTAACTAACATGATTTCACTGGTTGGTAAGTCACTGATGCCCACAAGAAAAACAGCACCCATGTCTCCTTAAATACTCTGTGCAGAAGTCATTATTTTGATGATCTGATGGGACATGTGCATGAAGTTGGAGCCATAAAAGTGGTAAATGTGCGAGTATGGGACCAGCCTACAGAATTCTAGTAGAATATTTATATTTCATCATACTGGACATTATATAATAACAGTATTATGTTCTTGGGCAAATGATAAAAAAACTTTATTTAAATAGTAACTGTGTAGTTAGCAACAAATGGGTTACTGTATATAGTCAGTGGGAAATGGGTAACTTTAATGTTCATCATTATTTTTGCTTACAAAATGATGCACATCATCTAAGAATGACAGTTCTGAAAAAAAAAATACTCAATAATATAAAACAAGAAAACTTACAGTAATGATACAATGGAGCTGTGTTGTTCATGCTGCTCTATATACAAATTATAATAAATATTTTTTACCACTCTGGTATCAAATTATCATAAAAATTAATGAGTAAAACAACATAATAAAGAAACTGTGTTGTGCTTTGTTGTCCAGGCTGCTCTACACTGGCTATTCACAGGTGCAATCCCACTACTGATCAGCACAGGGGGTTTGACCTGCTCTGTTTCCAACCTGGGCCGGTTCACCTCTTTTTAAGAAATCTGGTAGCTCTGAGCTCCCCCAGAATCACCATATTGATGCTGAATTTAGTGTGGACACCCAATCAACATAGCTCAATGGGGACCAGAACTCCTGGACTCAAACACTCCTCCAGCCTCAGCCTCCCAAGTAACTGGGATTACAGACACACACCACAGTGCCCGGCAAGGAAAATAGCCTGCTCTCTAACAAAGTAATCTCTCTCAGTGTGATGTCATTACAATGAGAAAAACAGCTTATCAATGCCATCTACTGGCCATTACTATAACTACATCCTTTATATTTTAATGGCCAATGGCTTATTTAGATTTTGTATAGCCTTTTGCATTATGAGCGAATACTCTGCCTAAATATAAATGTGCACTGCTCATGCCACTGTGACCAACAATCGCTCATCCATTAGTTTTACTGGTATATATTTTTTAAAGCTTATTCCACTATCTAACTCTTGCTTTGTGCTATTCCGCTCACCTCTATCCCTCTCCTCACATCATTGCCTCTATCCCCATCCACATATCTCACTCCAACCACATCACATGTAAAACATCCCTAACTAACATGATTTCACTGGTTGGTAAGTCACTGATGCCCACAAGAAAAACAGCACCCATGTCTCCTTAAATACTCTGTGCAGAAGTCATTATTTTGATGATCTGATGGGACATGTGCATGAAGCTGGAGCCATAAAAGTGGTAAATGTGCGAGTATGGGACCAGCCTACAGAATTCTAGTAGAATATTTATATTTTATCATACTGGACATTATATAATAACAGTATTATGTTCATGGGCAAATGATAAAAAAACTTTATTTAAATAGTAACTGTGTAGTTAGCAACAAATGGGTTACTGTATATAGTCAGTGGGAAATGGGTAACTTTAATGTTCATCACTATTTTTGCTTACAAAATGATGCACATCATCTAAGAATGACAGTTCTGAAAAAAAAATACTCAATAATATAACACAAGAAAACTTACAGTAATGATACAATGGAACTGTGTTGTTCATGCTGCTCTATATACAAATTATAATAAATATTTTTAACCACTCTGGTATCAAATTATCATAAAAATTAATGAGTAAAACAACATAATAAAGAAACTGTGTTGTGCTTTGTTGTCCAGGCTGCTCTACACTGGCTATTCACAGGTGCAATCCCACTACTGATAAGCACAGGGGGTTTGACCTGCTCTGTTTCCAACCTGGACCGGGTCACCTCTTTTTAAGCAATCTGGTAGCTCTGAGCTCCCCAAGAGTCACCATATTGATGCTAAATTTAGTGTGGACACCCAATCAACATAGCTCAATGGGGACCAGAACTCCCGGACTCAAACACTCCTCCAGCCTCAGCCTCCCAAGTAACTGGGATTACAGACACACACCACAGTGCCCGGCAATGAAAACAGCCTGCTCTCTAACATAGGAATCTCTCTCAGTGTGATGTCATTACAATGAGAAAAACAGCTTATCAATGCCATCTACTGGCCATTACTATAACTACATCCTTTATATTTTAATGGCCAATGGCTTATTTAGATTTTGTATAGCCTTTTGCATTATGAGCGAATACTCTGCCTAAATATAAATGTGCACTGCTCATGGCACTGTGACCAACAATCGCTCATCCATTAATTTTACTGGTATATATTTTTTTAAAGCTTATTCCACTATCTAACTCTTGCTTTGTGCTATTCCGCTCACCTCTATCCCTCTCCTCACATCATTGCCTCTATCCCCATCCACATATCTCACTCCAACCACATCACATGCAAAACATCCCTAACTAACATGATTTCACTGGTTGGTAAGTCACTGATGCCCACAAGAAAAACAGCACCCATGTCTCCTTAAATACTCTGTGCAGAAGTCATTATTTTGATGATCTGATGGGACATGTGCATGAAGCTGGAGCCATAAAAGTGGTAAATGTGCGAGTATGGGACCAGCCTACAGAATTCTAGTAGAATATTTATATTTCATCATGCTGGACATTATATAATAACAGTATTATGTTCATGGGCAAATGATAAAAAATCTTTATTTAAATAGTAACTGTGTAGTTAGCAACAAATGGGTTACTGTATATAGTCAGTGGGAAATGGGTAACTTTAATGTTCATCATTATTTTTGCTTACAAAATGATGCACATCATCTAAGAATGACAGTTCTGAAAAAAAAATACTCAATAATATAAAACAAGAAAACTTACAGTAATGATAAAATGGAGCTGTGTTGTTCATGCTGCTCTATATACAAATTATAATAAATATTTTTTACCACTCTGGTATCAAATTATCATAAAAATGAATGAGTAAAACAACATAGTAAAGAAACTGTGTTGTGCTTTGTTGTCCAGGCTGCTCTACACTGGCTATTCACAGGTGCAATCCCACTACTGATAAGCAGAGGGGGTTTGACCTGCTCTGTTTCCAACCTGGGCCGGTTCACCTCTTTTTAAGCAACCTGGTAGCTCTGAGCTCCCCCAGAGTCACCATATTGATGCTGAACATAGTGTGGACACCCAATCAACATAGCTCAATGGGGACCAGAACACCTGGACTCAAACACTCCTCCAGCCTCAGCCTCCCAAGTAACTGGGATTACAGACACACACCACAGTGCCCGGCAATGAAAACAGCCTGCTCTCTAACATAGGAATCTCTCTCAGTGTGATGTCATTACAATGAGAAAAACAGCTTATCAATGCCATCTACTGGCCATTACTATAACTACATCCTTTATATTTTAATGGCCATTGGCTTATTTAGATTTTGTATAGCCTTTTGCATTATGAGCGAATACTCTGCCTAAATATAAATGTGCACTGCTCATGCCACTGTGACCAACAATCGCTCATCCATTAATTTTACTGGTATATATTTTTTTAAAGCTTACTCCACTATCTAACTCTTGCTTTGTGCTATTCCGCTCACCTCTATCCCTCTCCTCACATCATTGCCTCTATCCCCATCCACATATCTCACTCCAACCACATCACATGCAAAACATCCCTAACTAACATGATTTCACTGGTTGGTAAGTCACTGATGCCCACAAGAAAAACAGCACCCATGTCTCCTTAAATACTCTGTGCAGAAGTCATTATTTTGATGATCTGATGGGACATGTGCATGAAGCTGGAGCCATAAAAGTGGTAAATGTGCGAGTATGGGACCAGCCTACAGAATTCTAGTAGAATATTTATATTTCATCATACTGGACATTATATAATAACAGTATTATGTTCATGGGCAAATGATAAAAAAACTTTATTTAAATAGTAACTGTGTAGTTAGCAACAAATGGGTTACTGTATATAGTCAGTGGGAAATGGGTAACTTTAATGTTCATCACTATTTTTGCTTACAAAATGATGCACATCATCTAAGAAAGACAGTTCTGAAAAAAAAATACTCAATAAAATAACACAAGAAAACTTACAGTAATGATACAATGGAGCTGTGTTGTTCATGCTGCTCTATATACAAATTATAATAAATATTTGTAACCACTCTGGTATCAAATTATCATAAAAATGAATGAGTAAAACAACATAGTAAAGAAACTGTGTTGTGCTTTGTTGTCCAGGCTGCTCTACACTGGCTATTCACAGATGCAATCCCACTACTGATAAGCACAGGGGTTTTGACCTGCTCTGTTTCCAACCTGGGCCGGTTCACCTCTTTTTAAGCAACCTGGTAGCTCTGAGCTCCCCCAGAGTCACCATATTGATGCTGAACTTAGTGTGGACACCCAATCAACATAGCTCAATGGAGACCAGAACACCTGGACTCAAACACTCCTCCAGCCTCAGCCTCCCAAGTAACTGGGATTACAGACACACACCACAGTGCCCGGCAACGAAAACAGCCTGCTCTCTAACATAGGAATCTCTCTCAGTGTGATGTCATTACAATGAGAAAAACAGCTTATCAATGCCATCTACTGGACATTACTATAACTACATCCTTTATATTTTAATGGCCAATGGCTTATTTAGATTTTGTATAGCCTTTTGCATTATGAGCGAATACTCTGCCTAAATATAAATGTGCACTGCTCATGCCACTGTGACCAACAATCGCTCATCCATTAATTTTACTGGTATATATTTTTTTAAAGCTTATTCCACTATCTAACTCTTGCTTTGTGCTATTCCGCTCACCTCTATCCCTCTCCTCACATCATTGCCTCTATCCCCATCCACATATCTCACTCCAACCACATCACATGCAAAACATCCCTAACTAACATGATTTCACTGGTTGGTAAGTCACTGATGCCCACAAGAAAAACAGCACCCATGTCTCCTTAAATACTCTGTGCAGAAGTCATTATTTTGATGATCTGATGGGACATGTGCATGAAGCTGGAGCCATAAAAGTGGTAAATGTGCGAGTATGGGACCAGCCTACAGAATTCTAGTAGAATATTTATATTTCATCATAATGGACATTATATAATAACAGTATTATGTTCATGGGCAAATGATAAAAAAACTTTATTTAAATAGTAACTGTGTAGTTAGCAACAAATGGGTTACTGTATATAGTCAGTGGGAAATGGGTAACTTTAATGTTCATCATTATTTTTGCTTACAAAATGATGCACATCATCTAAGAATGACAGTTCTGAAAAAAAAAATACTCAATAATATAAAACAAGAAAACTTACAGTAATGATACAATGGAGCTGTGTTGTTCATGCTGCTCTATATACAAATTATAATAAATATTTTTTACCACTCTGGTATCAAATTATCATAAAAATTAATGAGTAAAACAACATTATAAAGAAACTGTGTTGTGATTTGTTGTCCAGGCTGCTCTACACTGGCTATTCACAGGTGCAATCCCACTACTGATAAGCACAGGGGGTTTGACCTGCTCTGTTTCCAACCTGGGCCGGTTCACCTCTTTTTAAGCAACCTGGTAGCTCTGAGCTCCCCCAGAGTCACCATATTGATGCTGAACATAGTGTGGACACCCAATCAACATAGCTCAATGGGGACCAGAACACCTGGACTCAAACACTCCTCCAGCCTCAGCCTCCCAAGTAACTGGGATTACAGACACACACCACAGTGCCCGGCAATGAAAACAGCCTGCTCTCTAACATAGGAATCTCTCTCAGTGTGATGTCATTACAATGAGAAAAACAGCTTATCAATGCCATCTACTGGCCATTACTATAACTACATCCTTTATATTTTAATGGCCATTGGCTTATTTAGATTTTGTATAGCCTTTTGCATTATGAGCGAATACTCTGCCTAAATATAAATGTGCACTGCTCATGCCACTGTGACCAACAATCGCTCATCCATTAATTTTACTGGTATATATTTTTTTAAAGCTTATTCCACTATCTAACTCTTGCTTTGTGCTATTCCGCTCACCTCTATCCCTCTCCTCACATCATTGCCTCTATCCCCATCCACATATCTCACTCCAACCACATCACATGCAAAACATCCCTAACTAACATGATTTCACTGGTTGGTAAGTCACTGATGCCCACAAGAAAAACAGCACCCATGTCTCCTTAAATACTCTGTGCAGAAGTCATTATTTTGATGATCTGATGGGACATGTGCATGAAGCTGGAGCCATAAAAGTGGTAAATGTGCGAGTATGGGACCAGCCTACAGAATTCTAGTAGAATATTTATATTTCATCATACTGGACATTATATAATAACAGTATTATGTTCATAGGCAAATGATAAAAAAACTTTATTTAAATAGTAACTGTGTAGTTAGCAACAAATGGGTTACTGTATATAGTCAGTGGGAAATGGGTAACTTTAATGTTCATCACTATTTTTGCTTACAAAATGATGCACATCATCTAAGAAAGACAGTTCTGAATAAAAAATACTCAATAAAATAACACAAGAAAACTTACAGTAATGATACAATGGAGCTGTGTTGTTCATGCTGCTCTATATACAAATTATAATAAATATTTGTAACCACTCTGGTATCAAATTATCATAAAAATGAATGAGTAAAACAACATAGTAAAGAAACCGTGTTGTGCTTTGTTGTCCAGGCTGCTCTACACTGGCTATTCACAGGTGCAATCCCACTACTGATAAGCACAGGGGGTTTGACCTGCTCTGTTTCCAACCTGGGCCGGTTCACCACTTTTTAAGCAACCTGGTAGCTCTGAGCTCCCCCAGAGTCACCATATTGATGCTGAACTTAGTGTGGACACCCAATCAACATAGCTCAATGGGGACCAGAACACCTGGACTCAAACACTCCTCCAGCCTCAGCCTCCCAAGTAACTGGGATTACAGACACACACCACAGTGCCCGGCAATGAAAACGGCCTGCTCTCTAACATAGGAATCTCTCTCAGTGTGATGTCATTACAATGAGAAAAACAGCTTATCAATGCCATCTACTGGCCATTACTATAACTACATCCTTTATATTTTAATGGCCAATGGCTTATTTAGATTTTGTATAGCCTTTTGCATTATGAGCGAATACTCTGCCTAAATATAAATGTGCACAGCTCATGCCACTGTGCCCCACAATCGCTCATCCATTAGTTTTACTGGTATATATTTTTTAAAGCTTATTCCACTATCTAACTCTTGCTTTGTGCTATTCCACTCACCTCTATCCCTCTCCTCACATCATTGCCTCTATCCCCATCCACATATCTCACTCCAACCACATCACATGCAAAACATCCCTAACTAACATGATTTCACTGGTTGGTAAGTCACTGATGCCCACAAGAAAAACAGCACCCATGTCTCCTTAAATACTCTGTGCAGAAGTCATTATTTTGATGATCTGATGGGACATGTGCATGAAGCTGGAGCCATAAAAGTGGTAAATGTGCGAGTATGGGACCAGCCTACAGAATTCTAGTAGAATATTTATATTTCATCATAATGGACATTATATAATAACAGTATTATGTTCATGGGCAAATGATAAAAAAACTTTATTTAAATAGTAACTGTGTAGTTAGCAACAAATGGGTTACTGTATATAGTCAGTGGGAAATGGGTAACTTTAATGTTCATCATTATGTTTGCTTACAAAATGATGCACATCATCTAAGAATGACAGTTCTGAAAAAAAAAATACTCAATAATATAAAACAAGAAAACTTACAGTAATGATACAATGGAGCTGTGTTGTTCATGCTGCTCTATATACAAATTATAATAAATATTTTTTACCACTCTGGTATCAAATTATCATAAAAATTAATGAGTAAAACAACATAATAAAGAAACTGTGTTGTGCTTTGTTGTCCAGGCTGCTCTACACTGGCTATTCACAGGTGCAATCCCACTACTGATAAGCACAGGGGGTTTGACCTGCTCTGTTTCCAACCTGGGCCAGGTCACCTCTTTTTAAGCAACCTGGTAGCTCTGAGCTCCCCCAGAGTCACCATATTGATGCTGAACATAGTGTGGACACCCAATCAACATAGCTCAATGGGGACCAGAACACCTGGACTCAAACACTCCTCCAGCCTCAGCCTCCCAAGTAACTGTAATTACAGACACACACCACAGTGCCCGGCAATGAAAACAGCCTGCTCTCTAACATAGGAATCTCTCTCAGTGTGATGTCATTACAATGAGAAAAACAGCTTATCAATGCCATCTACTGGCCATTACTATAACTACATCCTTTATATTTTAATGGCCATTGGCTTATTTAGATTTTGTATAGCCTTTTGCATTATGAGCGAATACTCTGCCTAAATATAAATGTGCACTGCTCATGCCACTGTGACCAACAATCGCTCATCCATTAATTTTACTGGTATATATTTTTTTAAAGCTTATTCCACTATCTAACTCTTGCTTTGTGCTCTTCCGCTCACCTCTATCCCTCTCCTCACATCATTGCCTCTATCCCCATCCACATATCTCACTCCAACCACATCACATGCAAAACATCCCTAACTAACATGATTTCACTGGTTGGTAAGTCACTGATGCCCACAAGAAAAACAGCACCCATGTCTCCTTAAATACTCTGTGCAGAAGTCATTATTTTGATGATCTGATGGGACATGTGCATGAAGTTGGAGCCATAAAAGTGGTAAATGTGCGAGTATGGGACCAGCCTACAGAATTCTAGTAGAATATTTATATTTCATCATACTGGACATTATATAATAACAGTATTATGTTCTTGGGCAAATGATAAAAAAACTTTATTTAAATAGTAACTGTGTAGTTAGCAACAAATGGGTTACTGTATATAGTCAGTGGGAAATGGGTAACTTTAATGTTCATCATTATTTTTGCTTACAAAATGATGCACATCATCTAAGAATGACAGTTCTGAAAAAAAAAATACTCAATAATATAAAACAAGAAAACTTACAGTAATGATACAATGGAGCTGTGTTGTTCATGCTGCTCTATATACAAATTATAATAAATATTTTTTACCACTCTGGTATCAAATTATCATAAAAATTAATGAGTAAAACAACATAATAAAGAAACTGTGTTGTGCTTTGTTGTCCAGGCTGCTCTACACTGGCTATTCACAGGTGCAATCCCACTACTGATCAGCACAGGGGGTTTGACCTGCTCTGTTTCCAACCTGGGCCGGTTCACCTCTTTTTAAGAAATCTGGTAGCTCTGAGCTCCCCCAGAATCACCATATTGATGCTGAATTTAGTGTGGACACCCAATCAACATAGCTCAATGGGGACCAGAACTCCTGGACTCAAACACTCCTCCAGCCTCAGCCTCCCAAGTAACTGGGATTACAGACACACACCACAGTGCCCGGCAAGGAAAATAGCCTGCTCTCTAACAAAGTAATCTCTCTCAGTGTGATGTCATTACAATGAGAAAAACAGCTTATCAATGCCATCTACTGGCCATTACTATAACTACATCCTTTATATTTTAATGGCCAATGGCTTATTTAGATTTTGTATAGCCTTTTGCATTATGAGCGAATACTCTGCCTAAATATAAATGTGCACTGCTCATGCCACTGTGACCAACAATCGCTCATCCATTAGTTTTACTGGTATATATTTTTTAAAGCTTATTCCACTATCTAACTCTTGCTTTGTGCTATTCCGCTCACCTCTATCCCTCTCCTCACATCATTGCCTCTATCCCCATCCACATATCTCACTCCAACCACATCACATGTAAAACATCCCTAACTAACATGATTTCACTGGTTGGTAAGTCACTGATGCCCACAAGAAAAACAGCACCCATGTCTCCTTAAATACTCTGTGCAGAAGTCATTATTTTGATGATCTGATGGGACATGTGCATGAAGCTGGAGCCATAAAAGTGGTAAATGTGCGAGTATGGGACCAGCCTACAGAATTCTAGTAGAATATTTATATTTTATCATACTGGACATTATATAATAACAGTATTATGTTCATGGGCAAATGATAAAAAAACTTTATTTAAATAGTAACTGTGTAGTTAGCAACAAATGGGTTACTGTATATAGTCAGTGGGAAATGGGTAACTTTAATGTTCATCACTATTTTTGCTTACAAAATGATGCACATCATCTAAGAATGACAGTTCTGAAAAAAAAATACTCAATAATATAACACAAGAAAACTTACAGTAATGATACAATGGAACTGTGTTGTTCATGCTGCTCTATATACAAATTATAATAAATATTTTTAACCACTCTGGTATCAAATTATCATAAAAATTAATGAGTAAAACAACATAATAAAGAAACTGTGTTGTGCTTTGTTGTCCAGGCTGCTCTACACTGGCTATTCACAGGTGCAATCCCACTACTGATAAGCACAGGGGGTTTGACCTGCTCTGTTTCCAACCTGGACCGGGTCACCTCTTTTTAAGCAATCTGGTAGCTCTGAGCTCCCCAAGAGTCACCATATTGATGCTAAATTTAGTGTGGACACCCAATCAACATAGCTCAATGGGGACCAGAACTCCCGGACTCAAACACTCCTCCAGCCTCAGCCTCCCAAGTAACTGGGATTACAGACACACACCACAGTGCCCGGCAATGAAAACAGCCTGCTCTCTAACATAGGAATCTCTCTCAGTGTGATGTCATTACAATGAGAAAAACAGCTTATCAATGCCATCTACTGGCCATTACTATAACTACATCCTTTATATTTTAATGGCCAATGGCTTATTTAGATTTTGTATAGCCTTTTGCATTATGAGCGAATACTCTGCCTAAATATAAATGTGCACTGCTCATGGCACTGTGACCAACAATCGCTCATCCATTAATTTTACTGGTATATATTTTTTTAAAGCTTATTCCACTATCTAACTCTTGCTTTGTGCTATTCCGCTCACCTCTATCCCTCTCCTCACATCATTGCCTCTATCCCCATCCACATATCTCACTCCAACCACATCACATGCAAAACATCCCTAACTAACATGATTTCACTGGTTGGTAAGTCACTGATGCCCACAAGAAAAACAGCACCCATGTCTCCTTAAATACTCTGTGCAGAAGTCATTATTTTGATGATCTGATGGGACATGTGCATGAAGCTGGAGCCATAAAAGTGGTAAATGTGCGAGTATGGGACCAGCCTACAGAATTCTAGTAGAATATTTATATTTCATCATGCTGGACATTATATAATAACAGTATTATGTTCATGGGCAAATGATAAAAAATCTTTATTTAAATAGTAACTGTGTAGTTAGCAACAAATGGGTTACTGTATATAGTCAGTGGGAAATGGGTAACTTTAATGTTCATCATTATTTTTGCTTACAAAATGATGCACATCATCTAAGAATGACAGTTCTGAAAAAAAAATACTCAATAATATAAAACAAGAAAACTTACAGTAATGATAAAATGGAGCTGTGTTGTTCATGCTGCTCTATATACAAATTATAATAAATATTTTTTACCACTCTGGTATCAAATTATCATAAAAATGAATGAGTAAAACAACATAGTAAAGAAACTGTGTTGTGCTTTGTTGTCCAGGCTGCTCTACACTGGCTATTCACAGGTGCAATCCCACTACTGATAAGCAGAGGGGGTTTGACCTGCTCTGTTTCCAACCTGGGCCGGTTCACCTCTTTTTAAGCAACCTGGTAGCTCTGAGCTCCCCCAGAGTCACCATATTGACGCTGAACTTAGTGTGGACACCCAATCAACATAGCTCAAAGGGGACCAGAACACCTGGACTCAAACACTCCTCCTGCCTCAGCCTCCCAAGTAACTGGGATTACAGACACACACCACAGTGCCCGGCAATGAAAACAGCCTGCTCTCTAACATAGGAATCTCTCTCAGTGTGATGTCATTACAATGAGAAAAACAGCTTATCAATGCCATCTACTGGCCATTACTATTACTACATCCTTTATATTTTAATGGCCAATGGCTTATTTAGATTTTGTATAGCCTTTTGCATTATGAGCGAATACTCTGCCTAAATATAAATGTGCACTGCTCATGCCACTGTGCCCCACAATCGCTCATCCATTAGTTTTACCGGTATATATTTTTTAAAGCTTATTCCACTATCTAACTCTTGCTTTGTGCTATTCCGCTCACCTCTATCCCTCTCCTCACATCATTGCCTCTATCCCCATCCACATATCTCACTCCAACCACATCACATGCAAAACATCCCTAACTAACATGATTTCACTGGTTGGTAAGTCACTGATGCCCACAAGAAAAACAGCACCCATGTCTCCTTAAATACTCTGTGCAGAAGTCATTATTTTGATGATCTGATGGGACATGTGCATGAAGCTGGAGCCATAAAAGTGGTAAATGTGCGAGTATGGGACCAGCCTACAGAATTCTAGTGGAATATTTATATTTCATCATACTGGACATTATATAATAACAGTATTATGTTCATGGGCAAATGATAAAAAAACTTTATTTAAATAGTAACTGTGTAGTTAGCAACAAATGGGTTACTGTATATAGTCAGTGGGAAATGGGTAACTTTAATGTTCATCATTATTTTTGCTTACAAAATGATGCACATCATCTAAGAACGACAGTTCTGAAAAAAAAAATACTCAATAATATAAAACAAGAAAACTTACAGTAATGATACAATGGAGCTGTGTTGTTCATGCTGCTCTATATACAAATTATAATAAATATTTTTTACCACTCTGGTATCAAATTATCATAAAAATTAATGAGTAAAACAACATAATAAAGAAACTGTGTTGTGCTTTGTTGTCCAGGCTGCTCTACACTGGCTATTCACAGGTGCAATCCCACTACTGATAAGCACAGGGGGTTTGACCTGCTCTGTTTCCAACCTGGGCCAGGTCACCTCTTTTTAAGCAACCTGGTAGCTCTGAGCTCCCCCAGAGTCACCATATTAATGCTGAACATAGTGTGGACACCCAATCAACATAGCTCAATGGGGACCAGAACTCCTGGACTCAAACACTCCTCCAGCCTCAGCCTCCCAAGTAACTGGGATTACAGACACACACCACAGTGCCCGGCAATGAAACCAGCCTGCTCTCTAACATAGGAATCTCTCTCAGTGTGATGTCATTACAATGAGAAAAACAGCTTATCAATGCCATCTACTGGCCATTACTATAACTACATCCTTTATATTTTAATGGCCATTGGCTTATTTAGATTTTGTATAGCCTTTTGCATTATGAGCGAATACTCTGCCTAAATATAAATGTGCACTGCTCATGCCACTGTGACCAACAATCGCTCATCCATTAATTTTACTGGTATATATTTTTTTAAAGCTTATTCCACTATCTAACTCTTGCTTTGTGCTATTCCGCTCACCTCTATCCCTCTCCTCACATCATTGCCTCTATCCCCATCCACATATCTCACTCCAACCACATCACATGCAAAACATCCCTAACTAACATGATTTCACTGGTTGGTAAGTCACTGATGCCCACAAGAAAAACAGCACCCATGTCTCCTTAAATACTCTGTGCAGAAGTCATTATTTTGATGATCTGATGGGACATGTGCATGAAGCTGGAGCCATAAAAGTGGTAAATGTGCGAGTATGGGACCAGCCTACAGAATTCTAGTAGAATATTTATATTTCATCATACTGGACATTATATAATAACAGTATTATGTTCATGGGCAAATGATAAAAAAACT
>JAUIMM010003870.1:0-42379 GCA_031769625.1 Taudactylus pleione
CAGTGCTGCCCCCCACCCTCTCTATCCTCCCTACCTGCTCAGTGCTGCCCTCCACCCTCTCTATCCTCCCTACCTGCTCAGTGCTGCCCTCCACCCTCTCTATCCTCCCTACCCGCTCAGTGCTGCCCCCCACCCTCTCTATCCTCTCTACCTGCTCAGTGCTGCCCTCCACCCTCTCTATCCTCCCTGCCCGCTCAGTGCTGCCCTCCACCCTCTCTATCCTCTCTACCTGCTCAGTGCAGCCCTCCACCCTCTCTATCCTCCCTACCTGCTCAGTGCTGCCCTCCACCCTCTCTATCCTCCCTACCTGCTCAGTGCTGCCCTCCACCCTCTCTATCCTCCCTACCCGCTCAGTGCTGCCCTCCACCCTCTCTATCCTCCTTACCTGCTCAGTGCTGCCCTCCACCCTCTCTATCCTCCCTGCCCGCTCAGTGCTGCCCTCCACCCTCTCTATCCTCCCTACCTGCTCAGTGCTGCCCTCCACCCTCTCTATCCTCCCTACCTGCTCAGTGCTGTCCTCCACCCTCTCCTCCCTACCTGCTCAGTGCTGTCCTCCACCCTCTCTATCCTCCCTACCTGCTCAGTGCAGCCCTCCACCCTCTCTATCCTCCCTACCTGCTCAGTGCTGCCCTCCACCCTCTCTATCCTCCCTACCTGCTTAGTGCTGCCCCCCACCCTCTCTATCCTCCCTACCTGCTCAGTGCAGCCCTCCACCCTCTCTATCCTCTCTACCTGCTCAGTGCTGCCCTCCACCCTCTCTATGTTCCCTACCCTGCTCAGTGCTGCCCTCCACCCTCTCTATCCTCCCTACCTGCTCAGTGCTGCCCTCCACCCTCTCTATCCTCTCTACCTGCTCAGTGCTGCCCCCCCACCCCTCTCTATCCTCCCTGCCCGCTCAGTGCTGCCCCCCACCCTCTCTATCCTCCCTGCCCGCTCAGTGCTGCCCTCCACCCTCTCTATCCTCCCTACCTGCCTCAGTGCTGCCCCCCACCCTCTCTATCCTCCCTACCTGCTCAGTGCTGCCCTCCACCCTCTCTATCCTCCCTACCTGCTCAGTGCTGCCCTCCACCCTCTCTATCCTCCCTACCCGCTCAGTGCTGCCCCCCACCCTCTCTATCCTCTCTACCTGCTCAGTGCTGCCCTCCACCCTCTCTATCCTCCCTGCCCGCTCAGTGCTGCCCTCCACCCTCTCTATCCTCCCTACCTGCTCAGTGCTGCCCCCCACCCTCTCTATCCTCCCTGCCCGCTCAGTGCTGCCCCCCCACCCTCTGTATCCTCCCTGCCCGCTCAGTGCTGCCCCCCACCCTCTCTATCCTCCCTGCCCGCTCAGTGCTGCCCCCCACCCTCTCTATCCTCCCTGCCCGCTCAGTGCTGCCCCCCACCCTCTCTATCCTCCCTGCCCGCTCAGTGCTGCCCTCCACCCTCTCTATGCTCCCTACCTGCTCAGTGCTGCCCCCACCCTCTCTATCCTCCCTGCCCGCTCAGTGCTGCCCTCCACCCTCTCTATCCTCCCTGCCCGCTCAGTGCTGCCCCCCACCCTCTGTATCCTCCCTGCCCGCTCAGTGCTGCCCTCCACCCTCTCTATCCTCCCTGCCCGCTCAGTGCTGCCCCCCACCCTCTGTATCCTCCCTGCCCGCTCAGTGCTGCCCCCCACCCTCTCTATCCTCCCTGCCCGCTCAGTGCTGCCCCCCACCCTCTCTATCCTCCCTGCCCGCTCAGTGCTGCCCACCACCCTCTGTATCCTCCTGCCCGCTCAGTGCTGCCCTCCACCCTCTCTATCCTCCCTGCCGCTCAGTGCTGCCCCCCACCCTCTGTATCCTCCCTGACCCGCTCAGTGCTGCCCCCCACCCTCTCTATCCTCCCTGCCCGCTCAGTGCTGCCCCCCCAACCCTCTCTATCCTCCCTGCCCGCTCAGTGCTGCCCCCCATCCTCATCTCTATCCTCCCTGCCCGCTCAGTGCTGCCCCCCACCCTCTCTATCCTCCCTGCCCGCTCAGTGCTGCCTCCACCCTCTCTATCCTCTGCCGCTCAGTGCTGCCCTCCACCCTCTCTATCCTCCCTGCCCGCTCAGTGCTGTCCCTCCTCCCTCTCTATGCTCCCTACCTGCTCAGTGCTGCCCTCCACCCTCTCTATCCTCCCTACCTGCTCAGTGCTGCCCTCCACCCTCTCTATCCTCCCTACCTGCTCAGTGCTGCCCCCCACCCTCTCTATCCTCCCTACCTGCTCAGTGCAGCCCTCCACCCTCTCTATCCTCCCTACCTGCTCAGTGCTGCCCCCCACCCTCTCTATGCTCCCTGCCCGCTCAGTGCTGCCCTCCACCCTCTCTATCCTCCCTGCCCGCTCAGTGCTTGCCCTCCACCCTCTCTATCCTCCCTGCCCGCTCAGTGCTGCCCTCCACCCTCTCTATGTTCCCTACCTGCTCAGTGCTGCCCTCCACCCTCTCTATCCTCTCTACCTGCTCAGTGCTGCCCTCCACCCTCTCTATGCTCCCTACCTGCTCAGTGCTGCCCTCCACCCTCTCTATCCTCCCTACCCGCTCAGTGCTGCCCTCCACCCTCTCTATCCTCCTGCCCGCTCAGTGCTGCCCCCCACCCTCTCTATGTTCCCTACCTGCTCAGTGCTCGCCCTCCACCCTCTCTATCCTCCCTCCCGCTCAGTGCTGCCCCCCACCCTCTCTATGCTCCCTACCTGCTCAGTGCTGCCCTCCACCCTCTCTATCCTCCCTACCCGCTCAGTGCTGCCCTCCACCCTCTCTATCCTCCTGCCCGCTCAGTGCTGCCCCCCACCCTCTCTATGTTCCCTACCTGCTCAGTGCTGCCTCCACCCTCTCTATCCTCCTTACCTGCTCAGTGCTGCCCCCCCACCCTCTCTATCCTCCTGCCCGCTCAGTGCTGCCCCCACCCTCTCTATCCTCCTGCCCGCTCAGTGCTGCCCCCCACCCTCTCTATCCTCCTACCTGCTCAGTGCTGCCCTCCACCCTCTCTATCCTCCCTGCCCGCTCAGTGCTGCCCCCCACCCTCTCTATGCTCCCTGCCCGCTCCGTGCTGCCCTCCACCCTCTCTATCCTCCCTACCTGCTCAGTTGCTGCCCCCCACCCTCTCTATCCTCCCTACCTGCTCAGTGCTGCCCTCCACCCTCTCTATGTTCCCTACCTGCTCAGTGCTGCCCTCCACCCTCTCTATCCTCCCTGCCCGCCTCAGTGCTGCCCTCCACCCTCTCTATGTTCCCTACCTGCTCAGTGCTGCCCTCCACCCTCTCTATCCTCCCTACCTGCTCAGTGCTGCCCCCCACCCTCTCTATCCTCCCTACCTGCTCAGTGCTGCCCTCCCACCCTCTCTATCCTCCCTACCTGCTCAGTGCTGCCCCCCACCCTCTCTATCCTCCCTGCCCGCTCAGTGCTGCCCTCCACCCTCTCTATCCTCCCTACCTGCTCAGTGCAGCCCTCCACTCTCTCTATCCTCCCTACCCGCTCAGTGCTGCCCTCCACCCTCTCTATCCTCCCTACCTGCTCAGTGCTGCCCTCCACCCTCTCTATCCTCCCTCCCGCTCAGTGCTGCCCTCCACCCTCTCTATCCTCCCTACCTGCTCAGTGCTGCCCTCCACCCTCTCTATCCTCTCTACCTGCTCAGTGCTGCCCTCCACCCTCTCTATCCTCCCTACCTGCTCAGTGCTGCCCCCCACCCTCTCTATGCTCCCTGCCCGCTCAGTGCTGCCCCCCACCCTCTGTATCCTCCCTGCCCGCTCAGTGCTGCCCCCCACCCTCTGTATCCTCCCTGCCCGCTCAGTGCTGCCCTCCACCCTCTCTATCCTCCCTACCTGCTCAGTGCTGCCCTCCACCCTCTCTATCCTCCCTACCCGCTCAGTGCTGCCCTCCACCCTCTCTATCCTCCCTGCCCCGCTCAGTGCTGCCCTCCACCCTCTGTATCCTCCCTACCTGCTCAGTGCTGCCCTCCACCCTCTCTATCTTCCCTACCTGCTCAGTGCTGCCCTCCACCCTCTCTATCCTCCCTACCTGCTCAGTGCTGCCCTCCACCCTCTCTATCCTCCCTACCTGCTCAGTGCAGCCCTCCACCCTCTCTATCCTCCCTACCTGCTCAGTGCTGCCCCCCACCCTCTCTATCCTCCCTACCTGCTCAGTGCTGCCCTCCACCCTCTCTATCCTCCCTACCTGCTCAGTGCTGCCCTCCACCCTCTCTATCCTCTCTACCTGCTCAGTGCTGCCCCCCACCCTCTCTATCCTCCCTACCTGCTCAGTGCTTGCCCCCCACCCTCTCTATGTTCCCTACCTGCTCAGTGCTGCCCCCCACCCTCTCTATCCTCTCTACCTGCTCAGTGCTGCCCCCCACCCTCTCTATCCTCTCTACCTGCTCAGTGCTGCCCCCCCACCCTCTCTATCCTCCCTGCCCGCTCAGTGCTGCCCCCCACCCTCTCTATCCTCCCTACCTGCTCAGTGCTGCCCCCCACCCTCTCTATCCTCCCTACCTGCTCAGTGCTGCCCTCCACCCTCTCTATCCCTCCCTACCTGCTCAGTGCTGCCCTCCACCCTCTCTATCCTCCCTACCTGCTCAGTGCAGCCCTCCACCCTCTCTATCCTCCCTACCTGCTCAGTGCTGCCCCCCCACCTCTCTCTATCCTCCCTACCCGCTCAGTGCTGCCCTCCACCCTCTCTATCCTCCTACCTGCTCAGTGCTGCCCTCCACCCTCTCTATCCTCCCTACCTGCTCAGTGCTGCCCCCCACCCTCTCTATCCTCCTGCCCGCTCAGTGCTGCCCCCCACCCTCTCTATCCTCCCTACCTGCTCAGTGCTGCCCCCCACCCTCTCTATCCTCCCTACCCGCTCAGTGCTGCCCTCCACCCTCTCTATCCTCCCTACCTGCTCAGTGCTGCCCTCCACCCTCTCTATCCTCCCTACTGCTCAGTGCTGCCCTCCACCCTCTCTATCCTCTCTACCTGCTCAGTGCTGCCCCCCACCCTCTCTATCCTCCCTACCTGCTCAGTGCTGCCCCCCACCCTCTCTATGTTCCCTACCTGCTCAGTGCTGCCCCCCACCCTCTCTATCCTCTCTACCTGCTCAGTGCTGCCCCCCCACCCTCTCTATCCTCTCTACCTGCTCAGTGCTGCCCCCCACCCTCTCTATCCTCCCTGCCCGCTCAGTGCTGCCCCCCACCCTCTCTATGCTCCCTACCTGCTCAGTGCTGCCCCCCACCCTCTCTATCCTCCCTACCTGCTCAGTGCTGCCCTCCACCCTCTCTATCCTCCCTACCTGCTCAGTGCTGCCCTCACCCTCTCTATCCTCCCTACCTGCTCAGTGCAGCCCTCCACCCTCTCTATCCTCCCTACCTGCTCAGTGCTGCCCCCCACCCTCTCTATCCTCCCTACCCGCTCAGTGCTGCCCTCTACCCTCTCTATCCTCCCTACCTGCTCAGTGCTGCCCTCCACCCTCTCTATCCTCCCTACCTGCTCAGTGCGGCCCTCCACCCTCTCTATCCTCTCTACCTGCTCAGTGCTGCCCCCCACCCTCTCTATCCTCCCTACCTGCTCAGTGCTGCCCCCCACCCTCTCTATGTTCCCTACCTGCTCAGTGCTGCCCCCCACCCTCTCTATCCTCTCTACCTGCTCAGTGCTGCCCCCCACCCTCTCTATCCTCTCTACCTGCTCAGTGCTGCCCCCCACCCTCTCTATCCTCCCTGCCCGCTCAGTGCTGCCCTCCACCCTCTCTATCCTCCCTGCCTGCTCAGTGCTGCCCCCCACCCTCTCTATCCTCCCTGCCCGCTCAGTGCTGCCCTCCACCCTCTCTATCCTCCCTACCTGCTCAGTGCTGTCCTCCACCCTCTCTATCCTCCCTGCCTGCTCAGTGCTGCCCCCCACCCTCTCTATCCTCCCTGCCCGCTCAGTGCTGCCCTCCACCCTCTCTATCCTCCCTACCTGCTCAGTGCTGTCCTCCACCCTCTCTATCCTCTCTACCTGCTCAGTGCTGCCCCCCACCCTCTCTATCCTCTCTACCTGCTCAGTGCTGTCCTCCACCCTCTCTATGCTCCCTACCTGCTCAGTGCTGCCCTCCACCCTCTCTATCCTCCCTGCCCCGCTCAGTGCTGCCCTCCACCCTCTCTATCCTCCCTACCTGCTCAGTGCTGTCCTCCACCCTCTCTATCCTCCCTACCTGCTCAGTGCTGCCCTCCACCCTCTCTATCCTCCCTGCCTGCTCAGTGCTGCCCCCCACCCTCTCTATCCTCCCTGCCCGCTCAGTGCTGCCCTCCACCCTCTCTATCCTCCCTACCTGCTCAGTGCAGCCCTCCACCCTCTCTATCCTCTCTACCTGCTCAGTACAGCCCTCCACCCTCTCTATCCTCTCTACCTGCTCAGTACAGCCCTCCACCCTCTCTATCCTCTCTACCTGCTCAGTGCTGCCCCCCACCCTCTCTATCCTCCCTGCCCGCTCAGTGCTGCCCCCCACCCTCTCTATGCTCCCTACCTGCTCAGTGCTGCCCCCCACCCTCTCTATCCTCCCTGCCCGCTCAGTGCTGCCCTCCACCCTCTCTATCCTCCCTACCTGCTCAGTGCTGTCCTCCACCCTCTCTATCCTCTCTACCTGCTCAGTGCTGCCCCCCACCCTCTCTATCCTCTCTACCTGCTCAGTGCTGTCCTCCACCCTCTCTATGCTCCCTACCTGCTCAGTGCTGCCCTCCACCCTCTCTATCCTCCCTGCCCACTCAGTGCTGCCCTCCACCCTCTCTATCCTCCCTACCTGCTCAGTGCTGTCCTCCACCCTCTCTATCCTCCCTACCTGCTCAGTGCTGCCCTCCACCCTCTCTATCCTCCCTGCCTGCTCAGTGCTGCCCCCCACCCTCTCTATCCTCCCTGCCCGCTCAGTGCTGCCCTCCACCCTCTCTATCCTCCCTACCTGCTCAGTGCAGCCCTCCACCCTCTCTATCCTCTCTACCTGCTCAGTACAGCCCTCCACCCTCTCTATCCTCCCTACCTGCTCAGTGCAGCCCTCCACCCTCTCTATCCTCCCTACCTGCTCAGTGCTGCCCCCCACCCTCTCTATGCTCCCTACCTGCTCAGTGCTGCCCCCCACCCTCTCTATCCTCCCTACCTGCTCAGTGCTGCCCTCCACCCTCTCTATCCTCCCTACCTGCTCAGTGCAGCCCTCCACCCTCTCTATCCTCCCTACCTGCTCAGTGCTGCCCCCCACCCTCTCTATCCTCCCTACCTGCTCAGTGCTGCCCCCCACCCTCTCTATCCTCCCTGCCCGCTCAGTGCTGCCCTCCACCCTCTCTATCCTCCCTACCCGCTCAGTGCTGCCCTCCACCCTCTCTATCCTCCCTACCTGCTCAGTGCTGCCCCCCACCCTCTCTATCCTCCCTACCTGCTCAGTGCTGCCCTCCACCCTCTCTATCCTCTCTACCTGCTCAGTGCTGCCCCCCACCCTCTCTATCCTCCCTACCTGCTCAGTGCTGCCCCCCACCCTCTCTATCCTCCCTGCCCGCTCAGTGCTGCCCTCCACCCTCTCTATCCTCCCTGCCCGCTCAGTGCTGCCCCCCACCCTCTCTATCCTCCCTACCTGCTCAGTGCTGCCCTCCACCCTCTCTATCCTCCCTACCTGCTCAGTGCTGTCCTCCACCCTCTCTATCCTCTCTACCTGCTCAGTACAGCCCTCCACCCTCTCTATCCTCTCTACCTGCTCAGTGCTGCCCCCCACCCTCTCTATCCTCCCTGCCCGCTCAGTGCTGCCCCCCACCCTCTCTATGCTCCCTACCTGCTCAGTGCTGCCCCCCACCCTCTCTATCCTCCCTACCCGCTCAGTGCTGCCCTCCACCCTCTCTATCCTCCCTACCTGCTCAGTGCTGTCCTCCACCCTCTCTATCCTCTCTACCTGCTCAGTGCTGCCCCCCACCCTCTCTATCCTCTCTACCTGCTCAGTGCTGTCCTCCACCCTCTCTATGCTCCCTACCTGCTCAGTGCTGCCCTCCACCCTCTCTATCCTCCCTGCCCGCTCAGTGCTGCCCTCCACCCTCTCTATCCTCCCTACCTGCTCAGTGCTGTCCTCCACCCTCTCTATCCTCCCTACCTGCTCAGTGCTGCCCTCCACCCTCTCTATCCTCCCTGCCTGCTCAGTGCTGCCCCCCACCCTCTCTATCCTCCCTGCCCGCTCAGTGCTGCCCTCCACCCTCTCTATCCTCCCTACCTGCTCAGTGCAGCCCTCCACCCTCTCTATCCTCTCTACCTGCTCAGTACAGCCCTCCACCCTCTCTATCCTCCCTACCTGCTCAGTGCAGCCCTCCACCCTCTCTATCCTCCCTACCTGCTCAGTGCTGCCCCCCACCCTCTCTATGCTCCCTACCTGCTCAGTGCTGCCCCCCACCCTCTCTATCCTCCCTACCTGCTCAGTGCTGCCCTCCACCCTCTCTATCCTCCCTACCTGCTCAGTGCAGCCCTCCACCCTCTCTATCCTCCCTACCTGCTCAGTGCTGCCCCCCACCCTCTCTATCCTCCCTACCTGCTCAGTGCTGCCCCCCACCCTCTCTATCCTCCCTGCCCGCTCAGTGCTGCCCTCCACCCTCTCTATCCTCCCTACCCGCTCAGTGCTGCCCTCCACCCTCTCTATCCTCCCTACCTGCTCAGTGCTGCCCCCCACCCTCTCTATGTTCCCTACCTGCTCAGTGCTGCCCTCCACCCTCTCTATCCTCCCTACCTGCTCAGTGCTGCCCCCCACCCTCTCTATCCTCCCTGCCCGCTCAGTGCTGCCCTCCACCCTCTCTATCCTCCCTACCTGCTCAGTGCAGCCCTCCACCCTCTCTATCCTCTCTACCTGCTCAGTGCTGCCCTCCACCCTCTCTATGTTCCCTACCTGCTCAGTGCTGCCCTCCACCCTCTCTATCCTCCCTACCTGCTCAGTGCTGCCCTCCACCCTCTCTATCCTCTCTACCTGCTCAGTGCTGCCCCCCACCCTCTCTATCCTCCCTGCCCGCTCAGTGCTGCCCCCCACCCTCTCTATCCTCCCTGCCCGCTCAGTGCTGCCCTCCACCCTCTCTATCCTCCCTACCTGCTCAGTGCTGCCCCCCACCCTCTCTATCCTCCCTACCTGCTCAGTGCTGCCCTCCACCCTCTCTATCCTCCCTACCTGCTCAGTGCTGCCCTCCACCCTCTCTATCCTCCCTACCCGCTCAGTGCTGCCCCCCACCCTCTCTATCCTCTCTACCTGCTCAGTGCTGCCCTCCACCCTCTCTATCCTCCCTGCCCGCTCAGTGCTGCCCTCCACCCTCTCTATCCTCCCTACCTGCTCAGTGCTGCCCCCCACCCTCTCTATCCTCCCTGCCCGCTCAGTGCTGCCCCCCACCCTCTGTATCCTCCCTGCCCGCTCAGTGCTGCCCCCCACCCTCTCTATCCTCCCTGCCCGCTCAGTGCTGCCCCCCACCCTCTCTATCCTCCCTGCCCGCTCAGTGCTGCCCTCCACCCTCTCTATGCTCCCTACCTGCTCAGTGCTGCCCCCACCCTCTCTATCCTCCCTGCCCGCTCAGTGCTACCCTCCACCCTCTCTATCCTCCCTGCCCGCTCAGTGCTGCCCCCCCACCCTCTGTATCCTCCCTGCCCGCTCAGTGCTGCCCTCCACCCTCTCTATCCTCCCTGCCCGCTCAGTGCTGCCCCCCACCCTCTGTATCCTCCCTGCCCGCTCAGTGCTGCCCCCCACCCTCTCTATCCTCCCTGCCCGCTCAGTGCTGCCCCCCACCCTCTCTATCCTCCCTGCCCGCTCAGTGCTGCCCCCCACCCTCTGTATCCTCCCTGCCCGCTCAGTGCTGCCCTCCACCCTCTCTATCCTCCCTGCCCGCTCAGTGCTGCCCCCCACCCTCTGTATCCTCCCTGCCCGCTCAGTGCTGCCCCCCACCCTCTCTATCCTCCCTGCCCGCTCAGTGCTGCCCCCCACCCTCTCTATCCTCCCTGCCCGCTCAGTGCTGCCCCCCACCCTCTCTATCCTCCCTGCCCGCTCAGTGCTGCCCCCCACCCTCTCTATCCTCCCTGCCCGCTCAGTGCTGCCCTCCACCCTCTCTATCCTCCCTGCCCGCTCAGTGCTGCCCTCCACCCTCTCTATCCTCCCTGCCCGCTCAGTGCTGTCCTCCTCCCTCTCTATGCTCCCTACCTGCTCAGTGCTGCCCTCCACCCTCTCTATCCTCCCTACCTGCTCAGTGCTGCCCTCCACCCTCTCTATCCTCCCTACCTGCTCAGTGCTGCCCCCCACCCTCTCTATCCTCCCTACCTGCTCAGTGCAGCCCTCCACCCTCTCTATCCTCCCTACCTGCTCAGTGCTGCCCCCCACCCTCTCTATGCTCCCTGCCCGCTCAGTGCTGCCCTCCACCCTCTCTATCCTCCCTGCCCGCTCAGTGCTGCCCTCCACCCTCTCTATCCTCCCTGCCCGCTCAGTGCTGCCCTCCACCCTCTCTATGTTCCCTACCTGCTCAGTGCTGCCCTCCACCCTCTCTATCCTCTCTACCTGCTCAGTGCTGCCCTCCACCCTCTCTATGCTCCCTACCTGCTCAGTGCTGCCCTCCACCCTCTCTATCCTCCCTACCCGCTCAGTGCTGCCCTCCACCCTCTCTATCCTCCCTGCCCGCTCAGTGCTGCCCCCCACCCTCTCTATGTTCCCTACCTGCTCAGTGCTGCCCTCCACCCTCTCTATCCTCCCTCCCGCTCAGTGCTGCCCCCCACCCTCTCTATGCTCCCTACCTGCTCAGTGCTGCCCTCCACCCTCTCTATCCTCCCTACCCGCTCAGTGCTGCCCTCCACCCTCTCTATCCTCCCTGCCCGCTCAGTGCTGCCCCCCACCCTCTCTATGTTCCCTACCTGCTCAGTGCTGCCCTCCACCCTCTCTATCCTCCTTACCTGCTCAGTGCTGCCCCCCACCCTCTCTATCCTCCCTGCCCGCTCAGTGCTGCCCCCCACCCTCTCTATCCTCCCTGCCCGCTCAGTGCTGCCCCCCACCCTCTCTATCCTCCCTACCTGCTCAGTGCTGCCCTCCACCCTCTCTATCCTCCCTGCCCGCTCAGTGCTGCCCCCCACCCTCTCTATGCTCCCTGCCCGCTCCGTGCTGCCCTCCACCCTCTCTATCCTCCCTACCTGCTCAGTGCTGCCCCCCACCCTCTCTATCCTCCCTACCTGCTCAGTGCTGCCCTCCACCCTCTCTATGTTCCCTACCTGCTCAGTGCTGCCCTCCACCCTCTCTATCCTCCCTGCCCGCTCAGTGCTGCCCTCCACCCTCTCTATGTTCCCTACCTGCTCAGTGCTGCCCTCCACCCTCTCTATCCTCCCTACCTGCTCAGTGCTGCCCCCCACCCTCTCTATCCTCCCTACCTGCTCAGTGCTGCCCTCCACCCTCTCTATCCTCCCTACCTGCTCAGTGCTGCCCCCCACCCTCTCTATCCTCCCTGCCCGCTCAGTGCTGCCCTCCACCCTCTCTATCCTCCCTACCTGCTCAGTGCAGCCCTCCACTCTCTCTATCCTCCCTACCCGCTCAGTGCTGCCCTCCACCCTCTCTATCCTCCCTACCTGCTCAGTGCTGCCCTCCACCCTCTCTATCCTCCCTCCCGCTCAGTGCTGCCCTCCACCCTCTCTATCCTCCCTACCTGCTCAGTGCTGCCCTCCACCCTCTCTATCCTCTCTACCTGCTCAGTGCTGCCCTCCACCCTCTCTATCCTCCCTACCTGCTCAGTGCTGCCCCCCACCCTCTCTATGCTCCCTGCCCGCTCAGTGCTGCCCCCCACCCTCTGTATCCTCCCTGCCCGCTCAGTGCTGCCCCCCACCCTCTGTATCCTCCCTGCCCGCTCAGTGCTGCCCTCCACCCTCTCTATCCTCCCTACCTGCTCAGTGCTGCCCTCCACCCTCTCTATCCTCCCTACCTGCTCAGTGCTGCCCCCCACCCTCTCTATCCTCCCTACCCGCTCAGTGCAGCCCCCCACCCTCTCTATCCTCCCTCCCGCTCAGTGCTGCCCTCCACCCTCTCTATCCTCCCTGCCCGCTCAGTGCTGCCCCCCACCCTCTCTATCCTCCCTACCTGCTCAGTGCTGCCCTCCACCCTCTCTATCCTCTCTACCTGCTCAGTGCTGCCCTCCACCCTCTCTATCCTCCCTACCTGCTCAGTGCTGCCCCCCACCCTCTCTATGCTCCCTGCCCGCTCAGTGCTGCCCCCCACCCTCTGTATCCTCCCTGCCCGCTCAGTGCTGCCCCCCACCCTCTCTATCCTCCCTACCTGCTCAGTGCTGCCCTCCACCCTCTCTATGCTCCCTACCTGCTCAGTGCTGCCCCCCACCCTCTCTATCCTCCCTACCTGCTCAGTGCTGCCCCCCACTCTCTCTATCCTCCCTCCCGCTCAGTGCTGCCCTCCACCCTCTCTATCCTCCCTACCTGCTCAGTACAGCCCTCCACCCTCTCTATCCTCCCTACCTGCTCAGTGCTGCCCCCCACCCTCTCTATCCTCCCTGCCCGCTCAGTGCTGCCCTCCACCCTCTCTATCCTCCCTGCCCGCTCAGTGCTGCCCCCCACCCTCTCTATGCTCCCTACCTGCTCAGTGCTGCCCCCCACCCTCTCTATCCTCCCTGCCCGCTCAGTGCTGCCCTCCACCCTCTCTATCCTCCCTACCTGCTCAGTGCTGCCCCCCACCCTCTCTATCCTCCCTACCCGCTCAGTGCAGCCCCCCACCCTCTCTATCCTCCCTCCCGCTCAGTGCTGCCCTCCACCCTCTCTATCCTCCCTGCCCGCTCAGTGCTGCCCCCCACCCTCTCTATCCTCCCTACCTGCTCAGTGCTGCCCTCCACCCTCTCTATCCTCTCTACCTGCTCAGTGCTGCCCTCCACCCTCTCTATCCTCCCTACCTGCTCAGTGCTGCCCCCCACCCTCTCTATGCTCCCTGCCCGCTCAGTGCTGCCCCCCACCCTCTGTATCCTCCCTGCCCGCTCAGTGCTGCCCCCCACCCTCTCTATCCTCCCTACCTGCTCAGTGCTGCCCTCCACCCTCTCTATGCTCCCTACCTGCTCAGTGCTGCCCCCCACCCTCTCTATCCTCCCTACCTGCTCAGTGCTGCCCCCCACTCTCTCTATCCTCCCTCCCGCTCAGTGCTGCCCTCCACCCTCTCTATCCTCCCTACCTGCTCAGTACAGCCCTCCACCCTCTCTATCCTCCCTACCTGCTCAGTGCTGCCCCCCACCCTCTCTATCCTCCCTGCCCGCTCAGTGCTGCCCTCCACCCTCTCTATCCTCCCTGCCCGCTCAGTGCTGCCCCCCACCCTCTCTATGCTCCCTACCTGCTCAGTGCTGCCCCCCACCCTCTCTATCCTCCCTGCCCGCTCAGTGCTGCCCTCCACCCTCTCTATCCTCCCTACCTGCTCAGTGCTGCCCCCCACCCTCTCTATCCTCCCTACCCGCTCAGTGCAGCCCCCCACCCTCTCTATCCTCCCTCCCGCTCAGTGCTGCCCTCCACCCTCTCTATCCTCCCTGCCCGCTCAGTGCTGCCCCCCACCCTCTCTATCCTCCCTACCTGCTCAGTGCTGCCCTCCACCCTCTCTATCCTCTCTACCTGCTCAGTGCTGCCCTCCACCCTCTCTATCCTCCCTACCTGCTCAGTGCTGCCCCCCACCCTCTCTATGCTCCCTGCCCGCTCAGTGCTGCCCCCCACCCTCTGTATCCTCCCTGCCCGCTCAGTGCTGCCCCCCACCCTCTCTATCCTCCCTACCTGCTCAGTGCTGCCCTCCACCCTCTCTATGCTCCCTACCTGCTCAGTGCTGCCCCCCACCCTCTCTATCCTCCCTACCTGCTCAGTGCTGCCCCCCACTCTCTCTATCCTCCCTCCCGCTCAGTGCTGCCCTCCACCCTCTCTATCCTCCCTACCTGCTCAGTACAGCCCTCCACCCTCTCTATCCTCCCTACCCGCTCAGTGCTGCCCTCCACCCTCTCTATCCTCCCTGCCCGCTCAGTGCTGCCCTCCACCCTCTGTATCCTCCCTACCTGCTCAGTGCTGCCCTCCACCCTCTCTATCTTCCCTACCTGCTCAGTGCTGCCCTCCACCCTCTCTATCCTCCCTACCTGCTCAGTGCTGCCCTCCACCCTCTCTATCCTCCCTACCTGCTCAGTGCAGCCCTCCACCCTCTCTATCCTCCCTACCTGCTCAGTGCTGCCCCCCACCCTCTCTATCCTCCCTACCCGCTCAGTGCTGCCCTCCACCCTCTCTATCCTCCCTACCTGCTCAGTGCTGCCCTCCACCCTCTCTATCCTCCCTACCTGCTCAGTGCTGCCCTCCACCCTCTCTATCCTCTCTACCTGCTCAGTGCTGCCCCCCACCCTCTCTATCCTCCCTACCTGCTCAGTGCTGCCCTCCACCCTCTCTATCCTCCCTACCTGCTCAGTGCTGCCCTCCACCCTCTCTATCCTCCCTACCTGCTCAGTGCAGCCCTCCACCCTCTCTATCCTCCCTACCTGCTCAGTGCTGCCCCCCACCCTCTCTATCCTCCCTACCCGCTCAGTGCTGCCCTCCACCCTCTCTATCCTCCCTACCTGCTCAGTGCTGCCCCCCACCCTCTCTATGCTCCCTGCCCGCTCAGTGCTGCCCCCCACCCTCTGTATCCTCCCTGCCCGCTCAGTGCTGCCCCCCACCCTCTCTATCCTCCCTACCTGCTCAGTGCTGCCCTCCACCCTCTCTATGCTCCCTACCTGCTCAGTGCTGCCCCCCACCCTCTCTATCCTCCCTACCTGCTCAGTGCTGCCCCCCACTCTCTCTATCCTCCCTCCCGCTCAGTGCTGCCCTCCACCCTCTCTATCCTCCCTACCTGCTCAGTACAGCCCTCCACCCTCTCTATCCTCCCTACCCGCTCAGTGCTGCCCTCCACCCTCTATATCCTCCCTGCCCGCTCAGTGCTGCCCTCCACCCTCTGTATCCTCCCTACCTGCTCAGTGCTGCCCTCCACCCTCTCTATCTTCCCTACCTGCTCAGTGCTGCCCTCCACCCTCTCTATCCTCCCTACCTGCTCAGTGCTGCCCTCCACCCTCTCTATCCTCCCTACCTGCTCAGTGCAGCCCTCCACCCTCTCTATCCTCCCTACCTGCTCAGTGCTGCCCCCCACCCTCTCTATCCTCCCTACCTGCTCAGTGCTGCCCTCCACCCTCTCTATCCTCCCTACCTGCTCAGTGCTGCCCTCCACCCTCTCTATCCTCTCTACCTGCTCAGTGCTGCCCCCCACCCTCTCTATCCTCCCTACCTGCTCAGTGCTGCCCCCCACCCTCTCTATGTTCCCTACCTGCTCAGTGCTGCCCCCCACCCTCTCTATCCTCTCTACCTGCTCAGTGCTGCCCCCCACCCTCTCTATCCTCTCTACCTGCTCAGTGCTGCCCCCCACCCTCTCTATCCTCCCTGCCCGCTCAGTGCTGCCCCCCACCCTCTCTATGCTCCCTACCTGCTCAGTGCTGCCCCCCACCCTCTCTATCCTCCCTACCTGCTCAGTGCAGCCCTCCACCCTCTCTATCCTCCCTACCTGCTCAGTGCTGCCCCCCACCCTCTCTATCCTCCCTACCTGCTCAGTGCTGCCCTCCTCCCTCTCTATCCTCCCTACCTGCTCAGTGCTGCCCTCCACCCTCTCTATCCTCTCTACCTGCTCAGTGCTGCCCCCCACCCTCTCTATCCTCCCTACCTGCTCAGTGCTGCCCCCCACCCTCTCTATGTTCCCTACCTGCTCAGTGCTGCCCCCCACCCTCTCTATCCTCTCTACCTGCTCAGTGCTGCCCCCCACCCTCTCTATCCTCTCTACCTGCTCAGTGCTGCCCCCCACCCTCTCTATCCTCCCTACCTGCTCAGTGCTGTCCTCCACCATCTCTATCCTCCCTACCTGCTCAGTGCTGTCCTCCACCCTCTCTATCCTCCCTACCTGCTCAGTGCAGCCCCCCACCCTCTCTATCCTCCCTACCTGCTCAGTGCTGCCCCCCACCCTCTCTATCCTCCCTACCTGCTCAGTACAGCCCTCCACCCTCTCTATCCTCCCTACCCGCTCAGTGCTGCCCCCCACCCTCTCTATCCTCCCTGCCCGCTCAGTGCTGCCCTCCACCCTCTGTATCCTCCCTACCTGCTCAGTGCTGCCCTCCACCCTCTCTATCTTCCCTACCTGCTCAGTGCTGCCCTCCACCCTCTCTATCCTCCCTACCTGCTCAGTGCTGCCCTCCACCCTCTCTATCCTCCCTACCTGCTCAGTGCAGCCCTCCACCCTCTCTATCCTCCCTACCTGCTCAGTGCTGCCCCCCACCCTCTCTATCCTCCCTACCTGCTCAGTGCTGCCCTCCACCCTCTCTATCCTCCCTACCTGCTCAGTGCTGCCCTCCACCCTCTCTATCCTCTCTACCTGCTCAGTGCTGCCCCCCACCCTCTCTATCCTCCCTACCTGCTCAGTGCTGCCCCCCACCCTCTCTATGTTCCCTACCTGCTCAGTGCTGCCCCCCACCCTCTCTATCCTCTCTACCTGCTCAGTGCTGCCCCCCACCCTCTCTATCCTCTCTACCTGCTCAGTGCTGCCCCCCACCCTCTCTATCCTCCCTGCCCGCTCAGTGCTGCCCCCCCACCCTCTCTATGCTCCCTACCTGCTCAGTGCTGCCCCCCACCCTCTCTATCCTCCCTACCTGCTCAGTGCAGCCCTCCACCCTCTCTATCCTCCCTACCTGCTCAGTGCTGCCCCCCACCCTCTCTATCCTCCCTACCTGCTCAGTGCTGCCCTCCACCCTCTCTATCCTCCCTACCTGCTCAGTGCTGCCCTCCACCCTCTCTATCCTCTCTACCTGCTCAGTGCTGCCCCCCACCCTCTCTATCCTCCCTACCTGCTCAGTGCTGCCCCCCACCCTCTCTATGTTCCCTACCTGCTCAGTGCTGCCCCCCACCCTCTCTATCCTCTCTACCTGCTCAGTGCTGCCCCCCACCCTCTCTATCCTCTCTACCTGCTCAGTGCTGCCCCCCACCCTCTCTATCCTCCCTACCTGCTCAGTGCTGTCCTCCACCATCTCTATCCTCCCTACCTGCTCAGTGCTGCCCCCCACCCTCTCTATCCTCTCTACCTGCTCAGTGCTGCCCCCCACCCTCTCTATCCTCCCTACCTGCTCAGTGCTGTCCTCCACCATCTCTATCCTCCCTACCTGCTCAGTGCTGTCCTCCACCCTCTCTATCCTCCCTACCTGCTCAGTGCTGCCCTCCACCCTCTCTATCCTCCCTGCCTGCTCAGTGCTGCCCCCCACCCTCTCTATCCTCCCTGCCCGCTCAGTGCTGCCCTCCACCCTCTCTATCCTCCCTACCTGCTCAGTGCTGTCCTCCACCCTCTCTATCCTCTCTACCTGCTCAGTGCTGCCCCCCACCCTCTCTATCCTCCCTACCTGCTCAGTGCTGCCCTCCACCCTCTCTATCCTCCCTACCTGCTCAGTGCTGCCCTCCACCCTCTCTATCCTCTCTACCTGCTCAGTGCTGCCCCCCACCCTCTCTATCCTCCCTACCTGCTCAGTGCTGCCCCCCACCCTCTCTATGTTCCCTACCTGCTCAGTGCTGCCCCCCACCCTCTCTATCCTCTCTACCTGCTCAGTGCTGCCCCCCACCCTCTCTATCC
The DNA here is from genome assembly GCA_031769625.1 of Taudactylus pleione. Taxonomy (NCBI): domain Eukaryota; kingdom Metazoa; phylum Chordata; class Amphibia; order Anura; family Myobatrachidae; genus Taudactylus; species Taudactylus pleione. The sequence continues at coordinate 17,611 of JAUIMM010003870.1, forward strand.
TCTCTACCTGCTCAGTGCTGCCCCCCACCCTCTCTATCCTCCCTACCTGCTCAGTGCTGCCCCCCACCCTCTCTATCCTCCCTACCTGCTCAGTGCTGCCCTCCACCCTCTCTATCCTCCCTACCTGCTCAGTGCTGCCCCCCACCCTCTCTATCCTCCCTACCTGCTCAGTGCTGCCCCCCACCCTCTCTATGTTCCCTACCTGCTCAGTGCTGCCCCCCACCCTCTCTATCCTCTCTACCTGCTCAGTGCTGCCCCCCACCCTCTCTATCCTCTCTACCTGCTCAGTGCTGCCCCCCACCCTCTCTATCCTCCCTACCTGCTCAGTGCTGTCCTCCACCATCTCTATCCTCCCTACCTGCTCAGTGCTGCCCCCCACCCTCTCTATCCTCTCTACCTGCTCAGTGCTGCCCCCCACCCTCTCTATCCTCCCTACCTGCTCAGTGCTGTCCTCCACCATCTCTATCCTCCCTACCTGCTCAGTGCTGTCCTCCACCCTCTCTATCCTCCCTACCTGCTCAGTGCTGCCCTCCACCCTCTCTATCCTCCCTGCCTGCTCAGTGCTGCCCCCCACCCTCTCTATCCTCCCTGCCCGCTCAGTGCTGCCCTCCACCCTCTCTATCCTCCCTACCTGCTCAGTGCTGTCCTCCACCCTCTCTATCCTCTCTACCTGCTCAGTGCTGCCCCCCACCCTCTCTATCCTCTCTACCTGCTCAGTGCTGCCCCCCACCCTCTCTATCCTCTCTACCTGCTCAGTGCTGCCCCCCACCCTCTCTATCCTCTCTACCTGCTCAGTGCTGCCCCCCACCCTCTCTATCCTCCCTACCTGCTCAGTGCTGCCCCCCACCCTCTCTATCCTCCCTGCCCGCTCAGTGCTGCCCTCCACCCTCTCTATCCTCCCTACCTGCTCAGTGCTGTCCTCCACCCTCTCTATCCTCTCTACCTGCTCAGTGCTGCCCCCCACCCTCTCTATCCTCTCTACCTGCTCAGTGCTGCCCCCCACCCTCTCTATCCTCCCTGCCTGCTCAGTGCTGCCCCCCACCCTCTCTATCCTCCCTGCCCGCTCAGTGCTGCCCTCCACCCTCTCTATCCTCCCTACCTGCTCAGTGCTGTCCTCCACCCTCTCTATCCTCTCTACCTGCTCAGTGCTGCCCCCCACCCTCTCTATCCTCTCTACCTGCTCAGTGCTGCCCCCCACCCTCTCTATCCTCCCTACCTGCTCAGTGCTGCCCCCCACCCTCTCTATCCTCCCTACCTGCTCAGTGCTGCCCCCCACCCTCTCTATCCTCTCTACCTGCTCAGTGCTGCCCCCCACCCTCTCTATCCTCTCTACCTGCTCAGTGCTGCCCCCCACCCTCTCTATCCTCCCTACCTGCTCAGTGCTGCCCCCCACCCTCTCTATCCTCTCTACCTGCTCAGTGCTGCCCCCCACCCTCTCTATGTTCCCTACCTGCTCAGTGCTGCCCCCCACCCTCTCTATCCTCTCTACCTGCTCAGTGCTGCCCCCCACCCTCTCTATCCTCCCTACCTGCTCAGTGCTGTCCTCCACCCTCTCTATCCTCCCTACCTGCTCAGTGCAGCCCCCCACCCTCTCTATCCTCCCTACCTGCTCAGTGCAGCCCCCCACCCTCTCTATCCTCCCTACCTGCTCAGTGCTGCCCTCCACCCTCTCTATCCTCCCTACCCGCTCAGTGCTGCCCTCCACCCTCTCTATCCTCCCTACCTGCTCAGTGCTGCCCTCCACCCTCTCTATCCTCCCTACCTGCTCAGTGCTGTCCTCCACCCTCTCTATCCTCCCTACCTGCTCAGTGCAGCCCCCCACCCTCTCTATCCTCCCTACCTGCTCAGTGCTGTCCTCCACCCTCTCTATCCTCCCTACCTGCTCAGTGCAGCCCCCCACCCTCTCTATCCTCTCTACCTGCTCAGTGCAGCCCTCCACCCTCTCTATCCTCCCTACCTGCTCAGTGCAGCCCCCCACCCTCTCTATCCTCCCTACCCGCTCAGTGCTGCCCTCCACCCTCTCTATCCTCCCTACCTGCTCAGTGCTGTCCTCCACCCTCTCTATCCTCCCTACCTGCTCAGTGCTGTCCTCCACCATCTCTATCCTCCCTACCTGCTCAGTGCTGTCCTCCACCCTCTCTATCCTCCCTACCTGCTCAGTGCAGCCCCCCACCCTCTCTATCCTCCCTACCTGCTCAGTGCTGCCCCCCACCCTCTCTATGCTCCCTACCTGCTCAGTGCTGCCCTCCACCCTCTCTATCCTCCCTACCTGCTCAGTGCTGCCCTCCACCCTCTCTATCCTCTCTACCTGCTCAGTGCTGCCCTCCACCCTCTCTATCCTCTCTACCTGCTCAGTGCAGCCCCCCACCCTCTCTATCCTCCCTACCTGCTCAGTGCTGCCCCCCACCCTCTCTATCCTCCCTACCCGCTCAGTGCTGCCCTCCACCCTCTCTATCCTCCCTACCTGCTCAGTGCTGCCCTCCACCCTCTCTATCCTCCCTACCTGCTCAGTGCTGTCCTCCACCCTCTCTATCCTCCCTACCTGCTCAGTGCAGCCCCCCACCCTCTCTATCCTCCCTACCTGCTCAGTGCTGTCCTCCACCCTCTCTATCCTCCCTACCTGCTCAGTGCAGCCCCCCACCCTCTCTATCCTCTCTACCTGCTCAGTGCAGCCCTCCACCCTCTCTATCCTCCCTACCTGCTCAGTGCAGCCCCCCACCCTCTCTATCCTCCCTTCCCGCTCAGTGCTGCCCTCCACCCTCTCTATCCTCCCTACCTGCTCAGTGCTGTCCTCCACCCTCTCTATCCTCCCTACCTGCTCAGTGCTGTCCTCCACCATCTCTATCCTCCCTACCTGCTCAGTGCTGTCCTCCACCCTCTCTATCCTCCCTACCTGCTCAGTGCAGCCCCCCACCCTCTCTATCCTCCCTACCTGCTCAGTGCTGCCCCCCACCCTCTCTATGCTCCCTACCTGCTCAGTGCTGCCCTCCACCCTCTCTATCCTCCCTACCTGCTCAGTGCTGCCCTCCACCCTCTCTATCCTCTCTACCTGCTCAGTGCTGCCCTCCACCCTCTCTATCCTCTCTACCTGCTCAGTGCAGCCCCCCACCCTCTCTATCCTCCCTACCTGCTCAGTGCTGCCCCCCACCCTCTCTATCCTCCCTACCTGCTCAGTGCTGCCCCCCACCCTCTCTATCCTCCCTACCTGCTCAGTGCTGTCCTCCACCCTCTCTATCCTCTCTACCTGCTCAGTGCTGCCCCCCACCCTCTCTATCCTCCTTACCTGCTCAGTGCTGCCCTCCACCCTCTGTATCCTCCCTACCTGCTCAGTGCTGCCCTCCACCCTCTCTATCCTCCCTACCTGCTCAGTGCTGTCCTCCACCCTCTCTATCCTCTCTACCTGCTCAGTGCTGCCCCCCACCCTCTCTATCCTCTCTACCTGCTCAGTGCTGCCCCCCACCCTCTCTATCCTCCCTACCTGCTCAGTGCTGCCCCCCACCCTCTCTATGTTCCCTACCTGCTCAGTGCAGCCCTCCACTCTCTCTATCCTCCCTCCCGCTCAGTGCTGCCCCCCACCCTCTCTATCCTCTCTACCTGCTCAGTGCTGCCCCCCACCCTCTCTATCCTCCCTACCTGCTCAGTGCTGTCCTCCACCATCTCTATCCTCCCTACCTGCTCAGTGCTGTCCTCCACCCTCTCTATCCTCCCTACCTGCTCAGTGCTGCCCCCCACCCTCTCTATCCTCCCTACCTGCTCAGTGCTGCCCTCCACCCTCTCTATCCTCCCTACCTGCTCAGTGCTGCCCTCCACCCTCTCTATCCTCTCTACCTGCTCAGTGCTGCCCCCCACCCTCTCTATCCTCCCTACCTGCTCAGTGCTGCCCCCCACCCTCTCTATGTTCCCTACCTGCTCAGTGCTGCCCCCCACCCTCTCTATCCTCTCTACCTGCTCAGTGCTGCCCCCCACCCTCTCTATCCTCTCTACCTGCTCAGTGCTGCCCCCCACCCTCTCTATCCTCCCTACCTGCTCAGTGCTGTCCTCCACCATCTCTATCCTCCCTACCTGCTCAGTGCTGTCCTCCACCCTCTCTATCCTCCCTACCTGCTCAGTGCTGCCCCCCACCCTCTCTATCCTCCCTACCTGCTCAGTGCTGCCCTCCACCCTCTCTATCCTCCCTACCTGCTCAGTGCTGCCCTCCACCCTCTCTATCCTCTCTACCTGCTCAGTGCTGCCCCCCACCCTCTCTATGTTCCCTACCTGCTCAGTGCTGCCCCCCACCCTCTCTATCCTCTCTACCTGCTCAGTGCTGCCCCCCCACCCTCTCTATCCTCTCTACCTGCTCAGTGCTGCCCCCCACCCTCTCTATCCTCCCTACCTGCTCAGTGCTGCCCCCCACCCTCTCTATGTTCCCTACCTGCTCAGTGCTGCCCCCCACCCTCTCTATCCTCTCTACCTGCTCAGTGCTGCCCCCCACCCTCTCTATCCTCCCTACCTGCTCAGTGCAGCCCCCCACCCTCTCTATCCTCCCTACCTGCTCAGTGCTGTCCTCCACCCTCTCTATCCTCCCTACCTGCTCAGTGCAGCCCCCCACCCTCTCTATCCTCCCTACCTGCTCAGTGCAGCCCCCCACCCTCTCTATCCTCCCTACCTGCTCAGTGCTGCCCTCCACCCTCTCTATCCTCCCTACCCGCTCAGTGCTGCCCTCCACCCTCTCTATCCTCCCTACCTGCTCAGTGCTGCCCTCCACCCTCTCTATCCTCCCTACCTGCTCAGTGCTGTCCTCCACCCTCTCTATCCTCCCTACCTGCTCAGTGCAGCCCCCCACCCTCTCTATCCTCCCTACCTGCTCAGTGCTGTCCTCCACCCTCTCTATCCTCCCTACCTGCTCAGTGCAGCCCCCCACCCTCTCTATCTTCTCTACCTGCTCAGTGCAGCCCTCCACCCTCTCTATCCTCCCTACCTGCTCAGTGCAGCCCCCCACCCTCTCTATCCTCCCTACCCGCTCAGTGCTGCCCTCCACCCTCTCTATCCTCCCTACCTGCTCAGTGCTGTCCTCCACCCTCTCTATCCTCCCTACCTGCTCAGTGCTGTCCTCCACCATCTCTATCCTCCCTACCTGCTCAGTGCTGTCCTCCACCCTCTCTATCCTCCCTACCTGCTCAGTGCAGCCCCCCACCCTCTCTATCCTCCCTACCTGCTCAGTGCTGCCCCCCACCCTCTCTATGCTCCCTACCTGCTCAGTGCTGCCCTCCACCCTCTCTATCCTCCCTACCTGCTCAGTGCTGCCCTCCACCCTCTCTATCCTCTCTACCTGCTCAGTGCTGCCCTCCACCCTCTCTATCCTCTCTACCTGCTCAGTGCAGCCCCCCACCCTCTCTATCCTCCCTACCTGCTCAGTGCTGCCCCCCACCCTCTCTATCCTCCCTACCCGCTCAGTGCTGCCCTCCACCCTCTCTATCCTCCCTACCTGCTCAGTGCTGCCCTCCACCCTCTCTATCCTCCCTACCTGCTCAGTGCTGTCCTCCACCCTCTCTATCCTCCCTACCTGCTCAGTGCAGCCCCCCACCCTCTCTATCCTCCCTACCTGCTCAGTGCTGTCCTCCACCCTCTCTATCCTCCCTACCTGCTCAGTGCAGCCCCCCACCCTCTCTATCCTCTCTACCTGCTCAGTGCAGCCCTCCACCCTCTCTATCCTCCCTGCCTGCTCAGTGCTGCCCCCCACCCTCTCTATCCTCCCTGCCCGCTCAGTGCTGCCCTCCACCCTCTCTATCCTCCCTACCTGCTCAGTGCTGTCCTCCACCCTCTCTATCCTCCTTACCTGCTCAGTGCAGCCCTCCACCCTCTCTATCCTCCTTACCTGCTCAGTGCTGCCCCCCACCCTCTCTATCCTCCCTGTCTGCTCAGTGCTGCCCCCCACCCTCTCTATCCTCCCTACCTGCTCAGTGCTGCCCTCCACCCTCTCTATCCTCCCTGCCCGCTCAGTGCTGCCCTCCACCCTCTCTATCCTCCCTACCTGCTCAGTGCTGTCCTCCACCCTCTCTATCCTCCTTACCTGCTCAGTGCAGCCCTCCACCCTCTCTATCCTCCTTACCTGCTCAGTGCTGCCCCCCACCCTCTCTATCCTCCCTGTCTGCTCAGTGCTGCCCCCCACCCTCTCTATCCTCTCTACCTGCTCAGTGCTGCCCCCCACCCTCTCTATCCTCCCTACCTGCTCAGTGCTGTCCTCCACCCTCTCTATCCTCCCTGCCCGCTCAGTGCTGCCCTCCACCCTCTCTATCCTCCCTACCTGCTCAGTGCTGTCCTCCACCCTCTCTATCCTCCCTACCTGCTCAGTGCTGCCCCCCACCCTCTCTATCCTCCCTACCTGCTCAGTGCTGCCCCCCACCCTCTATCCTCCCTACCCGCTCAGTGCTGCCCTCCACCCTCTCTATCCTCCCTACCTGCTCAGTGCTGCCCTCCACCCTCTCTATCCTCCCTACCTGCTCAGTGCTGCCCTCCACCCTCTCTATGCTCCCTACCTGCTCAGTGCTGCCCTCCTCCCTCTCTATGCTCCCTACCTGCTCAGTGCTGCCCTCCACCCTCTCTATCCTCCCTACCTGCTCAGTGCTGTCCTCCACCCTCTCTATCCTCCCTACCTGCTCAGTGCTGCCCTCCACCCTCTCTATGCTCCCTACCTGCTCAGTGCTGCCCTCCACCCTCTCTATCCTCCTTACCTGCTCAGTGCTGCCCCCCACCCTCTCTATCCTCCCTACCTGCTCAGTGCTGCCCTCCACCCTCTCTATCCTCCCTACCTGCTCAGTGCTGTCCTCCACCCTCTCTATCCTCCCTACCTGCTCAGTGCTGCCCTCCACCCTCTCTATCCTCCTTACCTGCTCAGTGCTGCCCTCCACCCTCTCTATCCTCCTTACCTGCTCAGTGCTGCCCCCCACCCTCTCTATCCTCCCTGTCTGCTCAGTGCTGCCCCCCACCCTCTCTATCCTCCCTACCTGCTCAGTGCTGCCCTCCACCCTCTCTATCCTCCCTACCCGCTCAGTGCTGCCCTCCACCCTCTCTATCCTCCCTACCTGCTCAGTGCTGCCCTCCACCCTCTCTATCCTCCCTACCTGCTCAGTGCTGCCCTCCACCCTCTCTATGCTCCCTACCTGCTCAGTGCTGCCCTCCACCCTCTCTATCCTCCTTACCTGCTCAGTGCTGCCCCCCACCCTCTCTATCCTCTCTACCTGCTCAGTGCTGCCCCCCACCCTCTCTATCCTCTCTACCTGCTCAGTGCTGCCCCCCACCCTCTCTATCCTCCCTACCTGCTCAGTGCTGCCCCCCACCCTCTCTATGTTCCCTACCTGCTCAGTGCTGCCCCCCACCCTCTCTATCCTCTCTACCTGCTCAGTGCTGCCCCCCACCCTCTCTATCCTCCCTACCTGCTCAGTGCAGCCCCCCACCCTCTCTATCCTCCCTACCTGCTCAGTGCTGTCCTCCACCCTCTCTATCCTCCCTACCTGCTCAGTGCAGCCCCCCACCCTCTCTATCCTCCCTACCTGCTCAGTGCAGCCCCCCACCCTCTCTATCCTCCCTACCTGCTCAGTGCTGCCCTCCACCCTCTCTATCCTCCCTACCCGCTCAGTGCTGCCCTCCACCCTCTCTATCCTCCCTACCTGCTCAGTGCTGCCCTCCACCCTCTCTATCCTCCCTACCTGCTCAGTGCTGTCCTCCACCCTCTCTATCCTCCCTACCTGCTCAGTGCAGCCCCCCACCCTCTCTATCCTCCCTACCTGCTCAGTGCTGTCCTCCACCCTCTCTATCCTCCCTACCTGCTCAGTGCAGCCCCCCACCCTCTCTATCCTCTCTACCTGCTCAGTGCAGCCCTCCACCCTCTCTATCCTCCCTACCTGCTCAGTGCAGCCCCCCACCCTCTCTATCCTCCCTACCCGCTCAGTGCTGCCCTCCACCCTCTCTATCCTCCCTACCTGCTCAGTGCTGTCCTCCACCCTCTCTATCCTCCCTACCTGCTCAGTGCTGTCCTCCACCATCTCTATCCTCCCTACCTGCTCAGTGCTGTCCTCCACCCTCTCTATCCTCCCTACCTGCTCAGTGCAGCCCCCCACCCTCTCTATCCTCCCTACCTGCTCAGTGCTGCCCCCCACCCTCTCTATGCTCCCTACCTGCTCAGTGCTGCCCTCCACCCTCTCTATCCTCCCTACCTGCTCAGTGCTGCCCTCCACCCTCTCTATCCTCTCTACCTGCTCAGTGCTGCCCTCCACCCTCTCTATCCTCTCTACCTGCTCAGTGCAGCCCCCCACCCTCTCTATCCTCCCTACCTGCTCAGTGCTGCCCCCCACCCTCTCTATCCTCCCTACCCGCTCAGTGCTGCCCTCCACCCTCTCTATCCTCCCTACCTGCTCAGTGCTGCCCTCCACCCTCTCTATCCTCCCTACCTGCTCAGTGCTGTCCTCCACCCTCTCTATCCTCCCTACCTGCTCAGTGCAGCCCCCCACCCTCTCTATCCTCCCTACCTGCTCAGTGCTGTCCTCCACCCTCTCTATCCTCCCTACCTGCTCAGTGCAGCCCCCCACCCTCTCTATCCTCTCTACCTGCTCAGTGCAGCCCTCCACCCTCTCTATCCTCCCTGCCTGCTCAGTGCTGCCCCCCACCCTCTCTATCCTCCCTGCCCGCTCAGTGCTGCCCTCCACCCTCTCTATCCTCCCTACCTGCTCAGTGCTGTCCTCCACCCTCTCTATCCTCCTTACCTGCTCAGTGCAGCCCTCCACCCTCTCTATCCTCCTTACCTGCTCAGTGCTGCCCCCCACCCTCTCTATCCTCCCTGTCTGCTCAGTGCTGCCCCCCACCCTCTCTATCCTCCCTACCTGCTCAGTGCTGCCCTCCACCCTCTCTATCCTCCCTGCCCGCTCAGTGCTGCCCTCCACCCTCTCTATCCTCCCTACCTGCTCAGTGCTGTCCTCCACCCTCTCTATCCTCCTTACCTGCTCAGTGCAGCCCTCCACCCTCTCTATCCTCCTTACCTGCTAAGTGCTGCCCCCCACCCTCTCTATCCTCCCTGTCTGCTCAGTGCTGCCCCCCACCCTCTCTATCCTCTCTACCTGCTCAGTGCTGCCCCCCACCCTCTCTATCCTCCCTACCTGCTCAGTGCTGCCCTCCACCCTCTCTATCCTCCCTACCTGCTCAGTGCTGTCCTCCACCCTCTCTATCCTCCCTACCTGCTCAGTGCTGCCCCCCACCCTCTCTATCCTCCCTACCTGCTCAGTGCTGCCCCCCACCCTCTATCCTCCCTACCCGCTCAGTGCTGCCCTCCACCCTCTCTATCCTCCCTACCTGCTCAGTGCTGCCCTCCACCCTCTCTATGCTCCCTACCTGCTCAGTGCTGCCCTCCTCCCTCTCTATGCTCCCTACCTGCTCAGTGCTGCCCTCCACCCTCTCTATCCTCCCTACCTGCTCAGTGCTGCCCTCCACCCTCTCTATGCTCCCTACCTGCTCAGTGCTGCCCTCCTCCCTCTCTATGCTCCCTACCTGCTCAGTGCTGCCCTCCACCCTCTCTATCCTCCCTACCTGCTCAGTGCTGTCCTCCACCCTCTCTATCCTCCCTACCTGCTCAGTGCTGCCCCCCACCCTCTCTATCCTCCCTACCTGCTCAGTGCTGCCCCCCACCCTCTATCCTCCCTACCCGCTCAGTGCTGCCCTCCACCCTCTCTATCCTCCCTACCTGCTCAGTGCTGCCCTCCACCCTCTCTATGCTCCCTACCTGCTCAGTGCTGCCCCCCACCCTCTCTATCCTCCCTACCTGCTCAGTGCTGCCCTCCTCCCTCTCTATGCTCCCTACCTGCTCAGTGCTGCCCTCCACCCTCTCTATGCTCCCTACCTGCTCAGTGCTGCCCTCCACCCTCTCTATCCTCCCTGCCCGCTCAGTGCTGCCCTCCACCCTCTCTATCCTCCCTACCTGCTCAGTGCTGCCCTCCTCCCTCTCTATCCTCCCTACCTGCTCAGTGCTGTCCTCCACCCTCTCTATCCTCCCTACCTGCTCAGTGCTGCCCTCCACCCTCTCTATGCTCCCTACCTGCTCAGTGCTGCCCCCCACCCTCTCTATCCTCTCTACCTGCTCAGTGCTGCCCCCCACCCTCTCTATCCTCCCTACCTGCTCAGTGCAGCCCCCCACCCTCTCTATCCTCCCTACCTGCTCAGTGCTGCCCCCCACCCTCTCTATCCTCCCTACCTGCTCAGTGCAGCCCCCCACCCTCTCTATCCTCCCTACCTGCTCAGTGCTGCCCCCCACCCTCTCTATCCTCCCTACCTGCTCAGTGCTGCCCCCCACCCTCTCTATCCTCCCTACCTGCTCAGTGCAGCCCCCCACCCTCTCTATCCTCCCTACCTGCTCAGTGCTGCCCCCCACCCTCTCTATGTTCCCTACCTGCTCAGTGCTGCCCCCCACCCTCTCTATCCTCTCTACCTGCTCAGTGCTGCCCCCCACCCTCTCTATCCTCCCTACCTGCTCAGTGCTGTCCTCCACCCTCTCTATCCTCCCTGCCCGCTCAGTGCTGCCCCCCACCCTCTCTATCCTCCCTACCCGCTCAGTGCTGCCCTCCACCCTCTCTATCCTCCCTACCTGCTCAGTGCTGTCCTCCACCCTCTCTATCCTCCCTGCCCGCTCAGTGCTGCCCCCCACCCTCTCTATCCTCCCTACCCGCTCAGTGCTGCCCTCCACCCTCTCTATCCTCCCTACCCGCTCAGTGCTGCCCTCCACCCTCTCTATCCTCCCTACCCGCTCAGTGCTGCCCTCCACCCTCTCTATCCTCCCTGCCCGCTCAGTGCTGCCCTCCACCCTCTCTATCCTCCCTACCTGCTCAGTGCTGCCCTCCACCCTCTCTATCCTCCCTACCTGCTCAGTGCTGTCCTCCACCCTCTCTATCCTCCCTGCCCGCTCAGTGCTGCCCTCCACCCTCTCTATCCTCCCTACCTGCTCAGTGCTGTCCTCCACCCTCTCTATCCTCCCTGCCCGCTCAGTGCTGCCCCCCACCCTCTCTATCCTCCCTGCCCGCTCAGTGCTGCCCTCCACCCTCTCTATCCTCCCTACCCGCTCAGTGCTGCCCTCCACCCTCTCTATCCTCCCTACCCGCTCAGTGCTGCCCTCCACCCTCTCTATCCTCCCTGCCCGCTCAGTGCTGCCCTCCACCCTCTCTATCCTCCCTACCTGCTCAGTGCTGCCCTCCACCCTCTCTATCCTCCCTACCCGCTCAGTGCTGCCCTCCACCCTCTCTATCCTCCCTGCCCGCTCAGTGCTGCCCTCCACCCTCTCTATCCTCTCTACCTGCTCAGTGCTGCCCCCCACCCTCTCTATCCTCCCTACCTGCTCAGTGCTGCCCTCCACCCTCTCTATGCTCCCTGCCCGCTCAGTGCTGCCCTCCACCCTCTCTATGCTCCCTGCCCGCTCAGTGCTGCCCTCCACCCTCTCTATCCTCCCTGCCCGCTCAGTGCTGCCCCCCACCCTCTCTATCCTCCCTACCTGCTCAGTGCTGCCCCCCACCCTCTCTATCCTCCCTACCTGTTCAGTGCTGCCCCCCACCCTCTCTATCCTCCCTACCTGCTCAGTGCTGCCCCCCACCCTCTCTATGCTCCCTACCTGCTCAGTGCTGCCCCCCACCCTCTCTATCCTCTCTACCTGCTCAGTGCTGCCCCCCACCCTCTCTATGTTCCCTACCTGCTCAGTGCTGCCCCCCACCCTCTCTATCCTCTCTACCTGCTCAGTGCTGCCCCCCACCCTCTCTATCCTCTCTACCTGCTCAGTGCTGCCCCCCACCCTCTCTATCCTCCCTACCTGCTCAGTGCTGTCCTCCACCCTCTCTATCCTCCCTACCTGCTCAGTGCTGCCCTCCACCCTCTCTATCCTCCCTACCTGCTCAGTGCTGCCCTCCACCCTCTCTATCCTCCCTGCCCGCTCAGTGCTGCCCTCCACCCTCTCTATCCTCCCTACCTGCTCAGTGATGCCCCCCACCCTCTCTATCCTCCCTACCTGCTCAGTGATGCCCCCCACCCTCTCTATCCTCCCTACCTGCTCAGTGCTGTCCTCCACCCTCTCTATCCTCTCTACCTGCTCAGTGCTGCCCCCCACCCTCTCTATCCTCCCTACCTGCTCAGTGCTGCCCCCCACCCTCTCTATCCTCCCTACCTGCTCAGTGCTGCCCTCCACCCTCTCTATCCTCCCTGCCCGCTCAGTGCTGCCCTCCACCCTCTCTATCCTCTCTACCTGCTCAGTGATGCCCCCCACCCTCTCTATCCTCCCTACCTGCTCAGTGATGCCCCCCACCCTCTCTATCCTCCCTACCTGCTCAGTGATGCCCCCCACCCTCTCTATCCTCCCTACCTGCTCAGTGCTGCCCCCCACCCTCTCTATCCTCCCTACCTGCTCAGTGCTGCCCCCCACCCTCTCTATCCTCCCTACCTGCTCAGTGCTGCCCTCCACCCTCTCTATCCTCCCTACCCGTTCAGTGCTGCCCTCCACCCTCTCTATCCTCCCTCCCGCTCAGTGCTGCCCCCCACCCTCTCTATCCTCCCTACCTGCTCAGTGCTGCCCCCCACCCTCTCTATGCTCCCTACCTGCTCAGTGCTGCCCCCCACCCTCTCTATGCTCCCTACCTGCTCAGTGCTGCCCCCCACCCTCTCTATGCTCCCTACCTGCTCAGTGCTGCCCCCCACCCTCTCTATGCTCCCTACCTGCTCAGTGCTGCCCTCCACCCTCTGTATCCTCCCTACCTGCTCAGTGCTGTCCTCCACCCTCTCTATCCTCCCTACCTGCTCAGTGCTGCCCTCCACCCTCTCTATGCTCCCTACCTGCTCAGTGCTGCCCCCCACCCTCTCTATCCTCCCTACCTGCTCAGTGCTGCCCCCCACCCTCTCTATCCTCCCTACCTGCTCAGTGCTGCCCTCCACCCTCTCTATCCTCCCTGCCCGCTCAGTGCTGCCCTCCACCCTCTCTATCCTCCCTACCTGCTCAGTGATGCCCCCCACCCTCTCTATCCTCCCTACCTGCTCAGTGATGCCCCCCACCCTCTCTATCCTCCCTACCTGCTCAGTGATGCCCCCCACCCTCTCTATCCTCCCTACCTGCTCAGTGCTGCCCCCCACCCTCTCTATCCTCCCTACCTGCTCAGTGCTGCCCCCCACCCTCTCTATCCTCCCTACCTGCTCAGTGCTGCCCTCCACCCTCTCTATCCTCCCTACCCGTTCAGTGCTGCCCTCCACCCTCTCTATCCTCCCTCCCGCTCAGTGCTGCCCCCCACCCTCTCTATCCTCCCTACCTGCTCAGTGCTGCCCCCCACCCTCTCTATGCTCCCTACCTGCTCAGTGCTGCCCCCCACCCTCTCTATGCTCCCTACCTGCTCAGTGCTGCCCCCCACCCTCTCTATGCTCCCTACCTGCTCAGTGCTGTCCTCCACCCTCTCTATCCTCTCTACCTGCTCAGTGCTGCCCCCCACCCTCTCTATCCTCCCTACCTGCTCAGTGCTGCCCCCCACCCTCTCTATCCTCCCTACCTGCTCAGTGCTGCCCCCCACCCTCTCTATCCTCCCTACCTGCTCAGTGCTGCCCCCCACCCTCTCTATCCTCCCTACCTGCTCAGTGCTGCCCTCCACCCTCTCTATCCTCCCTACCTGCTCAGTGCTGCCCCCCACCCTCTCTATCCTCCCTACCTGCTCAGTGCTGCCCTCCACCCTCTCTATCCTCCCTACCTGCTCAGTGCTGCCCCCCACCCTCTCTATCCTCCCTACCTGCTCAGTGCTGCCCTCCACCCTCTCTATCCTCCCTACCCGTTCAGTGCTGCCCTCCACCCTCTCTATCCTCCCTCCCGCTCAGTGCTGCCCCCCACCCTCTCTATCCTCCCTACCTGCTCAGTGCTGCCCCCCACCCTCTCTATGCTCCCTACCTGCTCAGTGCTGCCCCCCACCCTCTCTATGCTCCCTACCTGCTCAGTGCTGCCCCCCACCCTCTCTATGCTCCCTACCTGCTCAGTGCTGCCCCCCACCCTCTCTATGCTCCCTACCTGCTCAGTGCTGCCCTCCACCCTCTGTATCCTCCCTACCTGCTCAGTGCTGTCCTCCACCCTCTCTATCCTCCCTACCTGCTCAGTGCTGCCCTCCACCCTGTCTATGCTCCCTACCTGCTCAGTGCTGCCCCCCACCCTCTCTATCCTCCCTACCTGCTCAGTGCTGCCCCCCACCCTCTCTATCCTCCCTACCTGCTCAGTGCTGCCCTCCACCCTCTCTATCCTCCCTGCCCGCTCAGTGCTGCCCTCCACCCTCTCTATCCTCCCTACCTGCTCAGTGATGCCCCCCACCCTCTCTATCCTCCCTACCTGCTCAGTGCTGTCCTCCACCCTCTCTATCCTCCCTACCTGCTCAGTGATGCCCCCCACCCTCTCTATCCTCCCTACCTGCTCAGTGCTGCCCCCCACCCTCTCTATCCTCCCTACCTGCTCAGTGCTGCCCCCCACCCTCTCTATCCTCCCTACCTGCTCAGTGCTGCCCTCCACCCTCTCTATCCTCCCTACCCGTTCAGTGCTGCCCTCCACCCTCTCTATCCTCCCTCCCGCTCAGTGCTGCCCCCCACCCTCTCTATCCTCCCTACCTGCTCAGTGCTGCCCCCCACCCTCTCTATGCTCCCTACCTGCTCAGTGCTGCCCCCCACCCTCTCTATGCTCCCTACCTGCTCAGTGCTGCCCCCCACCCTCTCTATGCTCCCTACCTGCTCAGTGCTGTCCTCCACCCTCTCTATCCTCTCTACCTGCTCAGTGCTGCCCCCCACCCTCTCTATCCTCCCTACCTGCTCAGTGCTGCCCCCCACCCTCTCTATCCTCCCTACCTGCTCAGTGCTGCCCCCCACCCTCTCTATCCTCCCTACCTGCTCAGTGCTGCCCCCCACCCTCTCTATCCTCCCTACCTGCTCAGTGCTGCCCTCCACCCTCTCTATCCTCCCTACCTGCTCAGTGCTGCCCCCCACCCTCTCTATCCTCCCTACCCGCTCAGTGCTGCCCCCCACCCTCTCTATCCTCCCTACCTGCTCAGTGCTGCCCCCCACCCTCTCTATCCTCCCTACCTGCTCAGTGCTGCCCTCCACCCTCTCTATCCTCCCTACCTGCTCAGTGCTGCCCCCCACCCTCTCTATCCTCCCTACCCGCTCAGTGCTGCCCTCCACCCTCCCTATCCTCTCTACCTGCTCAGTGCTGCCCTCCACCCTCTCTATCCTCCCTACCCGCTCAGTGCTGCCCTCCACCCTCCCTATCCTCTCTACCTGCTCAGTGCTGCCCCCCACCCTCTCTATCCTCCCTACCTGCTCAGTGCTGCCCCCCACCCTCTCTATCCTCCCTACCTGCTCAGTGCTGCCCCCCACCCTCTCTATCCTCCCTACCTGCTCAGTGCTGCCCCCCACCCTCTCTATCCTCCCTCCCGCTCAGTGCTGCCCTCCACCCTCTCTATCCTCCCTACCCGCTCAGTGCTGCCCCCCACCCTCTCTATCCTCCCTACCCGCTCAGTGCTGCCCTCCACCCTCTCTATCCTCCCTACCCGCTCAGTGCTGCCCTCCACCCTCTCTATCCTCCCTACCCGCTCAGTGCTGCCCTCCACCCTCTCTATCCTCTCTACCTGCTCAGTACAGCCCTCCACCCTCTCTATCCTCCCTACCTGCTCAGTGCTGCCCCCCACCCTCTCTATCCTCCCTACCTGCTCAGTGCTGCCCTCCACCCTCTCTATCCTCCCTACCTGCTCAGTGCTGCCCCCCACCCTCTCTATGCTCCCTGCCCGCTCAGTGCTGCCCCCCACCCTCTCTATCCTCCCTACCTGCTCAGTGCTGCCCCCCACCCTCTCTATCCTCCCTACCTGCTCAGTGCTGCCCCCCACCCTCTCTATCCTCCCTACCTGCTCAGTGCTGCCCTCCACCCTCTGTATCCTCCCTACCTGCTCAGTGCTGTCCTCCACCCTCTCTATCCTCTCTACCTGCTCAGTGCTGCCCCCCACCCTCTCTATCCTCCCTACCTGCTCAGTGCTGCCCTCCACCCTCTCTATCCTCCCTACCTGCTCAGTGCTGCCCTCCACCCTCTCTATCCTCCCTACCCGCTCAGTGCTGCCCTCCACCCTCCCTATCCTCTCTACCTGCTCAGTGCTGCCCTCCACCCTCTCTATCCTCCCTACCCGCTCAGTGCTGCCCTCCACCCTCCCTATCCTCTCTACCTGCTCAGTGCTGCCCCCCACCCTCTCTATCCTCCCTACCTGCTCAGTGCTGCCCCCCACCCTCTCTATCCTCCCTACCTGCTCAGTGCTGCCCCCCACCCTCTCTATCCTCCCTACCTGCTCAGTGCTGCCCCCCACCCTCTCTATCCTCCCTCCCGCTCAGTGCTGCCCTCCACCCTCTCTATCCTCCCTACCCGCTCAGTGCTGCCCCCCACCCTCTCTATCCTCCCTACCCGCTCAGTGCTGCCCTCCACCCTCTCTATCCTCCCTACCCGCTCAGTGCTGCCCTCCACCCTCTCTATCCTCCCTACCCGCTCAGTGCTGCCCTCCACCCTCTCTATCCTCCCTACCTGCTCAGTGCTGCCCCCCACCCTCTCTATCCTCCCTACCTGCTCAGTGCTGCCCTCCACCCTCTCTATCCTCCCTACCTGCTCAGTGCTGCCCCCCACCCTCTCTATGCTCCCTGCCCGCTCAGTGCTGCCCCCCACCCTCTCTATCCTCCCTACCTGCTCAGTGCTGCCCCCCACCCTCTCTATCCTCCCTACCTGCTCAGTGCTGCCCTCCACCCTCTCTATGCTCCCTACCTGCTCAGTGCTGCCCCCCACCCTCTCTATCCTCCCTACCTGCTCAGTGCTGCCCTCCACCCTCTCTATCCTCCCTACCCGCTCAGTGCTGCCCTCCACCCTCTCTATCCTCCCTACCTGCTCAGTGCTGCCCCCCACCCTCTCTATCCTCCCTACCCGCTCAGTGCTGCCCCCCACCCTCTCTATCCTCCCTACCTGCTCAGTGCTGCCCCCCACCCTCTCTATCCTCCCTACCTGCTCAGTGCTGCCCTCCACCCTCTCTATCCTCCCTACCTGCTCAGTGCTGCCCCCCACCCTCTCTATCCTCCCTACCCGCTCAGTGCTGCCCTCCACCCTCCCTATCCTCTCTACCTGCTCAGTGCTGCCCTCCACCCTCTCTATCCTCCCTACCCGCTCAGTGCTGCCCTCCACCCTCCCTATCCTCTCTACCTGCTCAGTGCTGCCCCCCACCCTCTCTATCCTCCCTACCTGCTCAGTGCTGCCCCCCACCCTCTCTATCCTCCCTACCTGCTCAGTGCTGCCCCCCACCCTCTCTATCCTCCCTACCTGCTCAGTGCTGCCCCCCACCCTCTCTATCCTCCCTCCCGCTCAGTGCTGCCCTCCACCCTCTCTATCCTCCCTACCCGCTCAGTGCTGCCCCCCACCCTCTCTATCCTCCCTACCCGCTCAGTGCTGCCCTCCACCCTCTCTATCCTCCCTACCCGCTCAGTGCTGCCCTCCACCCTCTCTATCCTCCCTACCCGCTCAGTGCTGCCCTCCACCCTCTCTATCCTCTCTACCTGCTCAGTACAGCCCTCCACCCTCTCTATCCTCCCTACCTGCTCAGTGCTGCCCCCCACCCTCTCTATCCTCCCTACCTGCTCAGTGCTGCCCTCCACCCTCTCTATCCTCCCTACCTGCTCAGTGCTGCCCCCCACCCTCTCTATGCTCCCTGCCCGCTCAGTGCTGCCCCCCACCCTCTCTATCCTCCCTACCTGCTCAGTGCTGCCCCCCACCCTCTCTATCCTCCCTACCTGCTCAGTGCTGCCCCCCACCCTCTCTATCCTCCCTACCTGCTCAGTGCTGCCCTCCACCCTCTGTATCCTCCCTACCTGCTCAGTGCTGTCCTCCACCCTCTCTATCCTCTCTACCTGCTCAGTGCTGCCCCCCACCCTCTCTATCCTCCCTACCTGCTCAGTGCTGCCCTCCACCCTCTCTATCCTCCCTACCTGCTCAGTGCTGCCCTCCACCCTCTCTATCCTCCCTACCCGCTCAGTGCTGCCCTCCACCCTCCCTATCCTCTCTACCTGCTCAGTGCTGCCCTCCACCCTCTCTATCCTCCCTACCCGCTCAGTGCTGCCCTCCACCCTCCCTATCCTCTCTACCTGCTCAGTGCTGCCCCCCACCCTCTCTATCCTCCCTACCTGCTCAGTGCTGCCCCCCCCTCTCTATCCTCCCTACCTGCTCAGTGCTGCCCCCCACCCTCTCTATCCTCCCTACCTGCTCAGTGCTGCCCCCCACCCTCTCTATCCTCCCTCCCGCTCAGTGCTGCCCTCCACCCTCTCTATCCTCCCTACCCGCTCAGTGCTGCCCCCCCACCCTCTCTATCCTCCCTACCCGCTCAGTGCTGCCCTCCACCCTCTCTATCCTCCCTACCCGCTCAGTGCTGCCCTCCACCCTCTCTATCCTCCCTACCCGCTCAGTGCTGCCCTCCACCCTCTCTATCCTCCCTACCTGCTCAGTGCTGCCCCCCACCCTCTCTATCCTCCCTACCTGCTCAGTGCTGCCCTCCCACCCTCTCTATCCTCCCTACCTGCTCAGTGCTGCCCCCCACCCTCTCTATGCTCCCTGCCCGCTCAGTGCTGCCCTCCACCCTCTCTATCCTCCCTCCCGCTCAGTGCTGCCCCCCACCCTCTCTATCCTCCCTACCTGCTCAGTGCTGCCCTCCTCCCTCTCTATCCTCCCTACCTGCTCAGTGCTGTCCTCCACCCTCTCTATCCTCCCTACCTGCTCAGTGCTGCCCTCCTCCCTCTCTATCCTCCCTACCTGCTCAGTGCAGCCCTCCACCCTCTCTATCCTCCCTGCCCGCTCAGTGCTGCCCTCCACCCTCTCTATCCTCCCTACCTGCTCAGAGCTGCCCTCCACCCTCTCTATCCTCCCTACCTGCTCAGTGCTGCCCTCCACCCTCTCTATCCTCCCTACCTGCTCAGTGCAGCCCTCCACCCTCTCTATCCTCCTTACCTGCTCAGTGCTGTCCCCCACCCTCTCTATCCTCCCTGTCTGCTCAGTGCTGCCCCCACCCTCTCTATCCTCTCTACCTGCTCAGTGCTGCCCCCCACCCTCTCTATCCTCCCTACCTGCTCAGTGCAGCCCTCCACCCTCTCTATCCTCCTTACCTGCTCAGTGCTGCCCCCCCACCCTCTCTTTCCTCCTGTCTGCTCAGTGCTGCCCCCCACCCTCTCTATCCTCTCTACCTGCTCAGTGCTGCCCCCCACCCTCTCTATCCTCTCTACCTGCTCAGTGCTGCCCCCCACCCTCTCTATCCTCCCTACCTGCTCAGTGCAGCCCCCCACCCTCTCTATGTTCCCTACCTGCTCAGTGCTGCCCCCCACCCTCTCTATCCTCTCTACCTGCTCAGTGCTGCCCCCCACCCTTTCTATCCTCTCTACCTGCTCAGTGCTGCCCCCACCCTCTCTATCCTCCCTACCTGCTCAGTGCAGGCCCCCCACCCTCTCTATGTTCCCTACCTGCTCAGTGCTGCCCCCCACCCTCTCTATCCTCTCTACCTGCTCAGTGCTGCCCCCCACCCTCTCTATCCTCTCTACCTGCTCAGTGCTGCCCCCCACCCTCTCTATCCTCCCTACCTGCTCAGTGCAGCCCCCCACCCTCTCTATGTTCCCTACCTGCTCAGTGCTGCCCCCCACCCTCTCTATCCTCTCTACCTGCTCAGTGCTGCCCTCCTCCCTCTCTATCCTCCCTACCTGCTCAGTGCAGCCCTCCACCCTCTCTATCCTCCCTGCCCGCTCAGTGCTGCCCTCCACCCTCTCTATCCTCCCTACCTGCTCAGTGCTGCCCTCCACCCTCTCTATCCTCCCTACCCTGCTCAGTGCTGCCCTCCACCCTCTCTATCCTCCCTACCTGCTCAGTGCAGCCCTCCACCCTCTCTATCCTCCTTACCTGCTCAGTGCTGTCCCCCACCCTCCTCTATCCTCCCTGTCTGCTCAGTGCTGCCCCCCACCCTCTCTATCCTCTCTACCTGCTCAGTGCTGCCCCCCACCCTCTCTATCCTCCCTACCTGCTCAGTGCAGCCCTCCACCCTCTCTATCCTCCTTACCTGCTCAGTGCTGCCCCCCACCCTCTCTATCCTCCCTGTCTGCTCAGTGCTGCCCCCCACCCTCTCTATCCTCTCTAACCTGCTCAGTGGCTGGCCCCCCACCCTCTCTATCCTCTCTACCTGCTCAGTGCTGCCCCCCCACCCTCTCTATCCTCCCTACCTGCTCAGTGCAGCCCCCCACCCTCTCTATGTTCCCTACCTGCTCAGTGCTGCCCCCCACCCTCTCTATCCTCTCTACCTGCTCAGTGCTGCCCTCCTCCCTCTCTATCCTCCCTACCTGCTCAGTGCAGCCCTCCACCCTCTCTATCCTCCCTGCCCGCTCAGTGCTGCCCTCCACCTCTCTATCCTCCCTACCTGCTCAGTGCTGCCCTCCACCCTCTCTATTCCTCCCTACCTGCTCAGTGCTGCCCTCCCACCCTCTCTATCCTCCCTACCTGCTCAGTGCTGCCCCCCACCCCTCTCCTATCCTCTCTACCTGCTCAGTGCTGCCCCCACCCTCTCTATCCTCTCTACCTGCTCAGTGCTGTCCCCCACCCTCTCTATCCTCCCTGTCTGCTCAGTGCTGCCCCCCACCCTCTCTATCCTCTCTACCTGCTCAGTGCTGCCCCCCCACCCTCTCTATCCTCTCTACCTGCTCAGTGCTGCCCCCCACCCTCTCTATCCTCCCTACCTGCCTCAGTGCTGCCCCCCACCCTCTCTATCCTCTCTACCTGCTCAGTGCTGCCCCCCACCCTCTCTATCCTCTCTACCTGCTCAGTGCTGCCCCCCACCCTCTCTATCCTCTCTACCTGCTCAGTGCTGCCCCCCACCCTCTCTATCCTCCCTACCTGCTCAGTGCAGCCCCCACCCCTCTCTAATGTTCCCTACCTGCTCAGTGCTGCCCCCCACCCTCTCTATCCTCTCTACCTGCTCAGTGCTGCCCCCACCCTCTCTATCCTCCCTACCTGCTCAGTGCAGCCCCCCCACCCCTCTCTATGTTCCCTACCTGCTCAGTGCTGCCCCCCACCCTCTCTATCCTCTACCTGCTCAGTGCTGCCCCCACCCTCTCTATCCTCCCTACCTGCTCAGTGCAGCCCCCCACCTCTCTATGTTCCCTACCGGCTCAGTGCTGCCCCCCACCCTCTCTATCCTCTCTCCTGCTCAGTGCTGCCCTCCTCCCTCTCTATCCTCCCTACCTGCTCAGTGCAGCCTCCACCCTCTCTATCCTCCCTGCCCGCTCAGTGCTGCCCTCCACCCTCTCTATCCTCCCTGCCCGCTCAGTGCTGCCCTCCACCCTCTCCTATCCTCCCTACCTGTTCAGTGCTGCCCTCCACCCTCTCTATCCTCCCTACCTGCTCAGTGCAGCCCTCCACTCTCTCTATCCTCCCTCCCGCTCAGTGCTGCCCTCCACCCTCTCTATCCTCCCTACCTGCTCAGTGCAGCCCTCCACCCTCTCTATCCTCCCTACCTGCTCAGTGCTGCCCTCACCCTCTCTATCCTCCCTACCTGCTCAGTGCTGCCCTCCACCCTCTCTATCCTCCCTACCTGCTCAGTGCTGCCCTCCACCCTCTCTATCCTCCCTACCTGCTCAGTGCAGGCCCTCCACCCTCTCTATCCTCCTTACCTGCTCAGTGCTGTCCCCCACCCTCTCTATCCTCCCTACCCGCTCAGTGCTGCCCTCCACCCTCTCTATCCTCCCTACCTGCTCAGTGCTGCCCCCCACCCTCTCTATCCTCCCTACCTGCTCAGTGCTGCCCCCCACCCTCTCTATCCTCCCTACCTGCTCAGTGCTGCCCCCCACCCTCTCTATCCTCTCTACCTGCTCAGGTGCTGCCCCCCACCCTCTCTATCCTCTCTACCTGCTCAGTTGATGCCCCCCACCCTCTCTATCCTCTCTACCTGCTCAGTGCTGCCCCCCCCACCCTCTCTATCCTCCCTACCTGCTCAGTGCAGCCCCCCACCCTCTCTATGTTTCCCTACCTGCTCAGTGCTGCCCCCCACCCTCTCTATCCTCTCTACCTGCTCAGTGCTGCCCCCACCCTCTCTATCCTCCCTACCTGCTCAGTGCAGCCCCCCACCCTCTCTAGTTCCCTACCTGCTCAGTGCTGCCCCCCCACCCTCCTCTATCCTCTCTACCTGCTCAGTGCTGCCCCCCACCCTCTCTATCCTCCCTACCTGCTCAGTGCAGCCCCCCACCCTCTCTATGTTCCCTACCTGCTCAGTGCTGCCCCCCCACCCTCTCTATCCTCTCTACTGCTCAGTGCTGCCCTCCTCCCTCTCTATCCTCCCTACCTGCTCAGTGCAGCCCCTCCACCCTCTCTATCCTCCCTTGCCCGCTCAGTGCTGCCCTCCACCCTCTCTATCCTCCCTGCCCCGCTCAGTGCTGCCCTCCACCCTCTCTATCCCTCCCTACCTGTTCAGTGCTGCCCTCCACCCTCTCTATCCTCCCTACCTGCTCAGTGCAGCCCTCCACTCTCTCTATCCTCCCTCCCGCTCAGTGCTGCCCTCCACCCTCTCTATCCTCCCTACCTGCTCAGTGCAGCCCTCCACCCTCTCTATCCTCCCTACCTGCTCAGTGCTGCCCTCCACCCTCTCTATCCTCCCTACCTGCTCAGTGCTGCCCTCCACCCTCTCTATCCTCCCTACCTGCTCAGTGCTGCCCTCCACCCTCTCTATCCTCCCTACCTGCTCAGTGCAGCCCTCCACCCTCTCTATCCTCCTTACCTGCTCAGTGCTGTCCCCCACCCTCTCTATCCTCCCTACCTGCTCAGTGCAGCCCTCCACCCTCTCTATCCTCCCTACCTGCTCAGTGCTGCCCTCCACCCTCTCTATCCTCCCTACCTGCTCAGTGCAGCCCTCCACCCTCTCTATCCTCCCTACCCGCTCAGTGCTGCCCTCCACCCTCTCTATCCTCCCTACCTGCTCAGTGCTGCCCACCCACCCCTCTCTATCCTCCCTACCTGCTCAGTGCTGCCCTCCACCCTCTCTATCCTCCCTACCTGCTCAGTGCTGCCCTCCACCCTCTCTATCCCTCCTACCTGCTCAGTGCTGCCCCCCACCCTCTCTATCCTCCCTACCTGCTCAGTGCTGCCCCCCACCCTCTCTATCCTCCCTACCTGCTCATGCTGCCCCCACCCTCTCTATCCTCCCTACCTGCTCAGTGCTGCCCTCCACCCTCTCTATCCTCCCTACCTGCTCAGTGCAGCCCTCCACCCTCTCTTTCCTCCTTACCTGCTCAGTGCTGTCCCCCCACCCTCTCTATCCTCCCTGTCTGCTCAGTGCTGCCCCCCACCCTCTCTATCCTCTCTACCTGCTCAGTGCTGCCCCCCACCCTCTCTATCCTCCCTACCTGCTCAGTGCAGCCCTCCACCCTCTCTATCCTCCTTACCTGCTCAGTGCTGCCCCCCACCCCTCTCTATCCTCCCTGTCTGCTCAGTGCTGCCCCCCACCCTCTCTATCCTCTCTACCTGCTCAGTGCTGCCCCCCACCCTCTCTATCCTCTCTACCTGCTCAGTGCTGCCCCCCACCCTCTCTATCCTCCCTACCTGCTCAGTGCAGCCCCCCACCCTCTCTATGTTCCCTACCTGCTCAGTGCTGCCCCCCCACCCTCTCTATCCTCTCTACCTGCTCAGTGCTGCCCTCCTCCCTCTCTATCCTCCCTACCTGCTCAGTGCAGCCCTCCACCCTCTCTATCCTCCCTGCCCGCTCAGTGCTGCCCTCCACCCTCTCTATCCTCCCTACCTGCTCAGTGCTGCCCTCCACCCTCTCTATCTTCCCTACCTGCTCAGTGCTGCCCTCCACCCTCTCTATCCTCCCTACCTGCTCAGTGCTTGCCCTCCACCCTCTCTATCCTCCCTACCTGCTCAGTGCAGCCCTCCACCCTCTCTATCCTCCCTACCTGCTCAGTGCTGCCCCCACCCTCTCTATCCTCCCTACCTGCTCAGTGCTGCCCTCCACCCTCTCTATCCTCCCTACCTGCTCAGTGCTGCCCTCCACCCTCTCTATCCTCTCTACCTGCTCAGTGCTGCCCTCCACCCTCTCTATCCTCCCTACCTGCTCAGTGCTGCCCTCCACCCTCTCTATCCTCTCTACCTGCTCAGTGCAGCCCTCCACCCTCTCTATCCTCCCTACCTGCTCAGTGCTGCCCTCCACCCTCTCTATCCTCCCTACCTGCTCAGTGCTGCCCCCCACCCTCTCTATCCTCCCTACCTGCTCAGTGCTGCCCTCCACCCTCTCTATCCTCCCTGCCCGCTCAGTGCTGCCCTCCACCCTCTCTATCCTCCCTACCTGCTCAGTGCTGCCCTCCTCCCTCTCTATCCTCCCTACCTGCTCAGTGCTGCCCTCCACCCTCTCTATCCTCCCTGCCCGCTCAGTGCTGCCCTCCACACCACTACTCCCATCCTGCCCCTGCTCCACACCACTACTCCCATCCTGCGCCCCTGCTCCACACCACTACTCTCATCCTGCCCCCTGCTCCACACCACTACTCCCATCCTGCCCCCTGCTCCACACCACTACTCCCATCCTGCCCCCTGCTATCCAACTTATTACTCCTATCCTCGCCCCTGCTTCATTATTACTCCTATCCTGCCCCCTGCTTTCCATTATTACTCCTATCCTGCCCCCTGCTTTCCATTATTACTCCTATCCTGCCCCCTGTTCTGAACTAACAA
>JAUIMM010003871.1:0-46445 GCA_031769625.1 Taudactylus pleione
TACCCGTATGAAAATTTCTGTATGCCCCGGACCTTAAAAATCGGGGAAAAAATTTTTTTCTTCAAAAATCCCCAAATTCTACTTAAAACTTTCAGTAAACCTTAAAAAAGATTTGATGCGGTGACAGAAGTTGATTTTGGTGCTTAATCTTGACACAGAACTCTCCGGAAATATATTTACCCGTATGAAAATTTCTGTAAGCCCCGGACCTTAAAATCGGCCAAAAAAATTTTTCTTCAAAAATCCCCAAATTCTGCTTAAAACTTTCAGTAAACCTTAAAAAAGATTTGCTGCGGTGACAGAAGTTGATTTTGGTGCTTAATTTTGACACAGAACTCTCCGGAAATATATTTACCCGTATGAAAAATTCTGTAAGCCCTGGACCTTAAAAATTGGGCAAAAATTTTTTTCTTCAAAAATCCCAAAATTCTGCTTAAAACTTTCAGTAAACCTTAAAAAAGATTTGCTGCAGTGACAGAAGTTGATTTTGGTGCTTAATTTTGACACAGAACTCTCCGGAAATATATTTACCCATATGAAAATTTCTGTAAGCCCCGGACCTTAAAAATCGGGCAAAAATTTTTTTCTTCAAAAATCCCCAAATTCTGCTTAAAACTTTCAGTAAACCTTAAAAAAGATTTGCTGCGGTGACAGAAGTTGATTTTGGTGCTTAATTTTGACACAGAACTCTCTGGAAATATATTTACCCGTATGAAAATTTCTGTAAGCCCCGGACCTTAAAAATCGGCAAAAAAATTTTTTCTTCAAAAATCCCCAAATTCTGCTTAAAACTTTCAGTAAACCTTAAAAAAGATTTGCTGCAGTGACAGAAGTTGATTTTGGTGCTTAATTTTGACACAGAACTCTCCGGAAATATATTTACCCGTATGAAAAATTCTGTAAGCCCCGGACCTTAAAAATCGGGCAAAAATTTTTTTCTTCAAATATCCCCAAATTCTGCTTAAAATTTTCAGTAAACCTCAAAAAAGATTTGATGCGGTGACAGAAGTTGATTTTGGTGCTTAATTTTGACACAGAACTCTCCGGAAATATATTTACCCGTATGAAAATTTCTGTAAGCCCCGGACCTTAAAAATCGGCCAAAAAATTTTTTCTTCAAATATCCCCAAATTCTGCTTAAAATTTTCAGTAAACCTCAAAAAAGATTTGATGCGGTGACAGAAGTTGATTTTGGTGCTTAATTTTGACACAGAACTCTCCGGAAATATATTTACCCGTATGAAAATTTCTGTAAGCCCCGGACCTTAAAAATCGGGCAAAAAATTTTTTCTTCAAAAATCCCCAAATTCTGCTTAAAACTTTCAGTAAACCTTAAAAAAGATTTGCTGCGGTGACAGAAGTTGATTTTGGTGCTTAATTTTGACACAGAACTCTCCGGAAATATATTTACCCGTATGAAAATTTCTGTAAGCCCTGGACCTTAAAAATCGGGCAAAAAATTTTTTCTTCAAAACTCCCCAAATTCTGCTTAAAACTTTCAGTAAACCTTAA
The DNA here is from genome assembly GCA_031769625.1 of Taudactylus pleione. NCBI lineage: Eukaryota > Metazoa > Chordata > Amphibia > Anura > Myobatrachidae > Taudactylus > Taudactylus pleione. The sequence continues at coordinate 1,513 of JAUIMM010003871.1, forward strand.
AAAAGATTTGCTGCGGTGACAGAAGTTGATTTTGGTGCTTAATTTTGACACAGAACTCTCCGGAAATATATTTACCCATATGAAAATTTCTGTAAGCCCCACACCTTAAAAATCGGGCAAAAATTTTTTTCTTCAAAAATCCCGAAATTCTGCTTAAAACTTTCAGTAAACCTTAAAAAAGATTTGCTGCGGTGACAGAAGTTGATTTTGGTGCTTAATTTTGACACAGAACTCTCCGGAAATATATTTACCCGTATGAAAATTTCTGTAAGCCCCGGACCTTAAAAATCGGGCAAAAATTTTTTTCTTCAAAAATCCCCAAATTCTGCTTAAAACTTTCAGTAAACCTTAAAAAAGATTTGCTGCAGTGACAGAAGTTGATTTTGGTGCTTAATTTTGACACAGAACTCTCCGGAAATATATTTACCCGTATGAAAAATTCTGTAAGCCCCGGACCTTAAAAATCGGTAAAAAATTTTTTCTTCAAAAATCCCCAAATTCTGCTTAAAACTTTCAGTAAACCTTAAAAAAGATTTGCTGCGGTGACAGAAATTGATTTTGGTGCTTAATTTTGACACAGAACTCTCCGGAAATATATTTACCCGTTTGAAAAATTCTGTAAGCCCCGGACCTTAAAAATCGGGCAAAAATTTTTTTCTTCAAATATCCCCAAATTCTGCTTAAAATTTTCAGTAAACCTCAAAAAAGATTTGATGCGGTGACAGAAGTTGATTTTGGTGCTTAATTTTGACACAGAACTCTCCGGAAATATATTTACCCGTATGAAAATTTCTGTAAGCCCCGGACCTTAAAAATCGGGCAAAAATTTTTTTCTTCAAAAATCCCCAAATTCTACTTAAAACTTTCAGTAAACCTTAAAAAAGATTTGATGCGGTGACAGAAGTTGATTTTGGTGCTTAATTTTGACACAGAACTCTCCGGAAATATATTTACCCGTATGAAAATTTCTGTAAGCCCCGGACCTTAAAAATCGGCCAAAAAAATTTTCTTCAAAAATCCCCAAATTCTGCTTAAAACTTTCAGTAAACCTTAAAAAAGATTTGCTGCGGTGACAGAAGTTGATTTTGGTGCTTAATTTTGACACAGAACTCTCCGGAAATATATTTACCCGTATGAAAATTTCTGTAAGCCCTGGACCTTAAAAATTGGGCAAAAATTTTTTTCTTCAAAAATCCCAAAATTCTGCTTAAAACTTTCAGTAAACCTTAAAAAAGATTTGATGCGGTGACAGAAGTTGATTTTGGTGCTTAATTTTGACACAGAACTCTCCGGAAATATATTTACCCATATGAAAATTTCTGTAAGCCCCGGACCTTAAATATCGGGCAAAATTTTTTTTCTTCAAAAATCCCCAAATTCTGCTTAAAACTTTCAGTAAACCTTAAAAAAAGATTTGCTGCGGTGACAGAAGTTGATTTTGGTGCTTAATTTTGACACAGAACTCTCAGGAAATATCATTTACCCGTATGAAAATTTACTGTAAGCCCCGGACCTTAAAAATCGGCCCAAATTTTTATATTTCAAAATTCCCCAAATTCTGCTTAAAACTTTTGGTACAACTTAAAAAAGATTTGCTGCGGTGACAGAAGTTGATTTTGGTGCTTAATTTCGACACCACTCACCAGAAATGTATTTACCCATATGAAAATTTACGTAAGCCCCGGAACTTAAAAATCGGCCAAAATTTTTTTTTTCAAAAATCCCCAAATTCTGCTTAAAACTTTTCGTACAACTTAAAAAAGATTTGCTGCGGTGACAGAAGTTGATTTTGGTGCTTAATTTTGACACAACTCACCAGAAATATATTTACCCGTATGAAATATTACGTAAGCCCCGGAGCTTAAAAATCGGCCAAAATTTTTTTTTTTCAAAGTTCCCCAAATTCTGCTTAAAACTTTTGCTACAACTTAAAAAAGATTTGCTGCGGTGACAGAAGTTGATTTTGGTGCTTAATTTTGACACAACTCACCAGAAATACATTTAACCGTATGAAAATTTACGTAAGCCCCGGACCTTAGAAATTGGGCCAAAATTTTTTTTTCAAAAATCCCCAAATTCTGCTTAAAACTTTTGGTACAACTTAAAAAAGATTTGCTGCGGTGACAGAAGTTGATTTTGGTGCTTAATTTTGACACAACTCACCAGAAATACATTTACCCGTATGAAAATTTACGTAAGCCCCGGATCTTAAAAATCGGGCCAAAATTTTTTTTAAAAAAAATCCCCAAATTCTACTTAAAACTTTTGGTACAACTTAAAAAAGATTTGCTGCGGTGACAGAAGTTGATATTGGTGCTTAATTTTGACACAACTCACCAGAAATATATTTACCCATATGAAAATTTACGTAAGCCCCGGACCTTAGAAATCGGGCTAAAATTTTTTTTTTCAAAAATCCCCAAATTCTGCTTAAAACTTTTGGTACAACTTAAAAAAGATTTGCTGCGGTGACAGAAGTTGATTTTGGTGCTTAATTTTGACAAAACTCACCAGAAATACATTTAACTGTATGAAAATTTACATAAGCCCCGGACCATAAAAATCGGGCCAAAATTTTTTTTTCAAAAATCCCCAAATTCTGCTTAAAACTTTTGGTACAACTTAAAAAAGATTTGCTGCGGTGACAGAAGTTGATTTTGGTGCTTAATTTTGACACAACTCACCAGAAATATAATTACCCATATGAAAATTTACGTAGCCCCGGACCTTAGAAATCGGGCTAAACATTTTTTTTTCAAAAATCCCCAAATTCTGCTTAAAACTTTTGGTACAACTTAAAAAAGATTTGCTGCGGTGACAGAAGTTGATTTTGGTGCTTAATTTTGACACAACTCACCAGAAATACATTTACCCGTATGAAAATTTACGTAAGCCCCGGACCTTAAAAATCGGCCCAAATTTTTATATTTCAAAATTCCCCAAATTCTGCTTAAAACTTTTGGTACAACTTAAAAAAGATTTGCTGCGGTGACAGAAGTTGATTTTGGTGCTTAATTTCGACACCACTCACCAGAAATGTATTTACCCATATGAAAATTTACGTAAGCCCCGGAACTTAAAAATCGGCCAAAATTTTTTTTTTCAAAAATCCCCAAATTCTGCTTAAAACTTTTCGTACAACTTAAAAAAGATTTGCTGCGGTGACAGAAGTTGATTTTGGTGCTTAATTTTGACACAACTCACCAGAAATATATTTACCCGTATGAAATATTACGTAAGCCCCGGAGCTTAAAAATCGGCCAAAATTTTTTTTTTCAAAGTTCCCCAAATTCTGCTTAAAACTTTTGCTACAACTTAAAAAAGATTTGCTGCGGTGACAGAAGTTGATTTTGGTGCTTAATTTTGACACAACTCACCAGAAATACATTTAACCGTATGAAAATTTACGTAAGCCCCGGACCTTAGAAATTGGGCCAAAATTTTTTTTTTCAAAAATCCCCAAATTCTGCTTAAAACTTTTGGTACAACTTAAAAAAGATTTGTTGCGGTGACAGAAGTTGATTTTGGTGCTTAATTTCGACACCACTCACCAGAAATGTATTTACCCATATGAAAATTTACGTAAGCCCCGGACCTTTAAAATCGGCCAAAATTTTTTTTTTTCAAAATCCCCAAATTCTGCTTAAAACTTTTCGTACAACTTAAAAAAGATTTGCTGCGGTGACAGAAGTTGATTTTGGTGCTTAATTTTGACACAACTCACCAGAAATATATTTACCCGTATGAAAATTTACGTAAGCCCCGGACCTTAGAAATCGGGCTAAAAATTTTTTTTTCAAAAATCCCCAAATTCTGCTTAAAACTTTTGGTACAACTTAAAAAAGATTTGCTGCGGTGACAGAAGTTGATTTTGGTGCTTAATTTTGACACAACTCACCAGAAATACATTTACCCGTATGAAAATTTACGTAAGCCCCGGATCTTAAAAATCGGGCCAAAATTTTTTTAAAAAAAATCCCCAAATTCTACTTAAAACTTTTGGTACAACTTAAAAAAGATTTGCTGCGGTGACAGAAGTTGATTTTGGTGCTTAATTTTGACACAACTCACCAGAAATACATTTACCCGTATGAAAATTTACGTAAGCCCCGGACCTTAAAAATCGGCCCAAATTTTTATATTTCAAACTTCCCCAAATTCTGCTTAAAACTTTTGGTACAACTTAAAAAAGATTTGCTGCGGTGACAGAAGTTGATTTTGGTGCTTAATTTTGACACAACTCACCAGAAATATATTTACCCATATGAAAATTTACGTAAGCCCCGGACCTTAAAAATCGGCCCAAATTTTTATATTTCAAAAATCCCCTAATTCTGCTTAAAACTTTTGGTACAACTTAAAAAAGATTTGCTGCGGTGACAGAAGTTGATTTTGGTGCTTAATTTTGACAAAACTCACCAGAAATACATTTACCCGTATGAAAATTTACGTAAGCTCCGGACCTTAAAGATCGGGCTAAAATTTTTTTTTTCAAAAATCCCCAAATTCTGCTTAAAACTTTTGGTACAACTTAAAAAAGATTTGCTGCGGTGACAGAAGTTGATTTTGGTGCTTAATTTTGACACAACTCACCAGAAATACATTTACCCGTATGAAAATTTACGTAAGCCCCGGATCTTAAAAATCGGGCCAAAATTTTTTTTAAAAAAAATCCCCAAATTCTGCTTAAAACTTTTGGTACAACTTAAAAAAGATTTGCTGCGGTGACAGAAGTTGATTTTGGTGCTTAATTTTGACAAAACTCACCAGAAATACATTTAACCGTATGAAAATTTACGTAAGCCCCGGACCATAAAAATCGGGCCAAAATTTTTTTTTTCAAAAATCCCCAAATTCTGCTTAAAACTTTTGGTACAACTTAAAAAAGATTTGCTGCGGTGACAGAAGTTGATTTTGGTGCTTAATTTTGACACAACTCACCAGAAATATAATTACCCATATGAAAATTTACGTAAGCCCCGGACCTTAGAAATCGGGCTAAACATTTTTTTTTCAAAAATCCCCAAATTCTGCTTAAAACTTTTGGTACAACTTAAAAAAGATTTGCTGCGGTGACAGAAGTTGATTTTGGTGCTTAATTTTGACACAACTCACCAGAAATACATTTACCCGTATGAAAATTTACGTAAGCCCCGGACCTTAAAAATCGGCCCAAATTTTTATATTTCAAAATTCCCCAAATTCTGCTTAAAACTTTTGGTACAACTTAAAAAAGATTTGCTGCGGTGACAGAAGTTGATTTTGGTGCTTAATTTTGACACAACTCACCAGAAATATATTTACCCATATGAAAATTTACGTAAGCCCCGGACCTTAGAAATCGGGCTAAAATTTTTTTTTTCAAAAATCCCCAAATTCTGCTTAAAACTTTTGGTACAACTTAAAAAAGATTTGCTGCGGTGACAGAAGTTGATTTTGGTGCTTAATTTTGACAAAACTCACCAGAAATACATTTAACTGTATGAAAATTTACATAAGCCCCGGACCATAAAAATCGGGCCAAAATTTTTTTTTTCAAAAATCCCCAAATTCTGCTTAAAACTTTTGGTACAACTTAAAAAAGATTTGCTGCGGTGACAGAAGTTGATTTTGGTGCTTAATTTTGACACAACTCACCAGAAATATAATTACCCATATGAAAATTTACGTAGCCCCGGACCTTAGAAATCGGGCTAAACATTTTTTTTTCAAAAATCCCCAAATTCTGCTTAAAACTTTTGGTACAACTTAAAAAAGATTTGCTGCGGTGACAGAAGTTGATTTTGGTGCTTAATTTTGACACAACTCACCAGAAATACATTTACCCGTATGAAAATTTACGTAAGCCCCGGACCTTAAAAATCGGCCCAAATTTTTATATTTCAAAATTCCCCAAATTCTGCTTAAAACTTTTGGTACAACTTAAAAAAGATTTGCTGCGGTGACAGAAGTTGATTTTGGTGCTTAATTTCGACACCACTCACCAGAAATGTATTTACCCATATGAAAATTTACGTAAGCCCCGGAACTTAAAAATCGGCCAAAATTTTTTTTTTCAAAAATCCCCAAATTCTGCTTAAAACTTTTCGTACAACTTAAAAAAGATTTGCTGCGGTGACAGAAGTTGATTTTGGTGCTTAATTTTGACACAACTCACCAGAAATATATTTACCCGTATGAAATATTACGTAAGCCCCGGAGCTTAAAAATCGGCCAAAATTTTTTTTTTTCAAAGTTCCCCAAATTCTGCTTAAAACTTTTGCTACAACTTAAAAAAGATTTGCTGCGGTGACAGAAGTTGATTTTGGTGCTTAATTTTGACACAACTCACCAGAAATACATTTAACCGTATGAAAATTTACGTAAGCCCCGGACCTTAGAAATTGGGCCAAAATTTTTTTTTTCAAAAATCCCCAAATTCTGCTTAAAACTTTTGGTACAACTTAAAAAAGATTTGCTGCGGTGACAGAAGTTGATTTTGGTGCTTAATTTTGACACAACTCACCAGAAATACATTTACCCGTATGAAAATTTACGTAAGCCCCGGATCTTAAAAATCGGGCCAAAATTTTTTTAAAAAAAAATCCCCAAATTCTACTTAAAACTTTTGGTACAACTTAAAAAAGATTTGCTGCGGTGACAGAAGTTGATATTGGTGCTTAATTTTGACACAACTCACCAGAAATATATTTACCCATATGAAAATTTACGTAAGCCCCGGACCTTAGAAATCGGGCTAAAATTTTTTTTTTCAAAAATCCCCAAATTCTGCTTAAAACTTTTGGTACAACTTAAAAAAGATTTGCTGCGGTGACAGAAGTTGATTTTGGTGCTTAATTTTGACAAAACTCACCAGAAATACATTTAACTGTATGAAAATTTACATAAGCCCCGGACCATAAAAATCGGGCCAAAATTTTTTTTTTCAAAAATCCCCAAATTCTGCTTAAAACTTTTGGTACAACTTAAAAAAGATTTGCTGCGGTGACAGAAGTTGATTTTGGTGCTTAATTTTGACACAACTCACCAGAAATATAATTACCCATATGAAAATTTACGTAGCCCCGGACCTTAGAAATCGGGCTAAACATTTTTTTTTCAAAAATCCCCAAATTCTGCTTAAAACTTTTGGTACAACTTAAAAAAGATTTGCTGCGGTGACAGAAGTTGATTTTGGTGCTTAATTTTGACACAACTCACCAGAAATACATTTACCCGTATGAAAATTTACGTAAGCCCCGGACCTTAAAAATCGGCCCAAATTTTTATATTTCAAAATTCCCCAAATTCTGCTTAAAACTTTTGGTACAACTTAAAAAAGATTTGCTGCGGTGACAGAAGTTGATTTTGGTGCTTAATTTCGACACCACTCACCAGAAATGTATTTACCCATATGAAAATTTACGTAAGCCCCGGAACTTAAAAATCGGCCAAAATTTTTTTTTTCAAAAATCCCCAAATTCTGCTTAAAACTTTTCGTACAACTTAAAAAAGATTTGCTGCGGTGACAGAAGTTGATTTTGGTGCTTAATTTTGACACAACTCACCAGAAATATATTTACCCGTATGAAATATTACGTAAGCCCCGGAGCTTAAAAATCGGCCAAAATTTTTTTTTTTCAAAGTTCCCCAAATTCTGCTTAAAACTTTTGCTACAACTTAAAAAAGATTTGCTGCGGTGACAGAAGTTGATTTTGGTGCTTAATTTTGACACAACTCACCAGAAATACATTTAACCGTATGAAAATTTACGTAAGCCCCGGACCTTAGAAATTGGGCCAAAATTTTTTTTTTCAAAAATCCCCAAATTCTGCTTAAAACTTTTGGTACAACTTAAAAAAGATTTGTTGCGGTGACAGAAGTTGATTTTGGTGCTTAATTTCGACACCACTCACCAGAAATGTATTTACCCATATGAAAATTTACGTAAGCCCCGGACCTTTAAAATCGGCCAAAATTTTTTTTTTTCAAAAATCCCCAAATTCTGCTTAAAACTTTTCGTACAACTTAAAAAAGATTTGCTGCGGTGACAGAAGTTGATTTTGGTGCTTAATTTTGACACAACTCACCAGAAATATATTTACCCGTATGAAAATTTACGTAAGCCCCGGACCTTAGAAATCGGGCTAAAAATTTTTTTTTCAAAAATCCCCAAATTCTGCTTAAAACTTTTGGTACAACTTAAAAAAGATTTGCTGCGGTGACAGAAGTTGATTTTGGTGCTTAATTTTGACACAACTCACCAGAAATACATTTACCCGTATGAAAATTTACGTAAGCCCCGGATCTTAAAAATCGGGCCAAAATTTTTTTTAAAAAAAATCCCCAAATTCTACTTAAAACTTTTGGTACAACTTAAAAAAGATTTGCTGCGGTGACAGAAGTTGATATTGGTGCTTAATTTTGACACAACTCACCAGAAATATATTTACCCATATGAAAATTTACGTAAGCCCCGGACCTTAGAAATCGGGCTAAAATTTTTTTTTTCAAAAATCCCCAAATTCTGCTTAAAACTTTTGGTACAACTTAAAAAAGATTTGCTGCGGTGACAGAAGTTGATTTTGGTGCTTAATTTCGACACCACTCACCAGAAATGTATTTACCTATATGATAATTTACGTAAGCCCCGGACCTTAAAAATTGGCCAAAATTTTTTTTTTTCAAAAATCCCCAAATTCTGCTTAAAACTTTTGGTACAACTTAAAAAAGATTTGCTGCAGTGACAGAAGTTGATTTTGGTGCTTAATTTCGACACCACTCACCAGAAATGTATTTACCCATATGAAAATTTACGTAAGCCCCGGACCTTAAAAATCGGCCAAAATTTTTTTTTTTCAAAAATCCCCAAATTCTGCTTAAAACTTTTCGTACAACTTAAAAAAGATTTGCTGCGGTGACAGAAGTTGATTTTGGTGCTTAATTTTGACACAACTCACCAGAAATATAATTACCCGTATGAAAATTTACGTAAGCCCCGGACCTTAGAAATCAGGCTAAACATTTTTTTTTCAAAAATCCCCAAATTCTGCTTAAAACTTTTGGTACAACTTAAAAAAGATTTGCTGCGGTGACAGAAGTTGATTTTGGTGCTTAATTTTGACACAACTCACCAGAAATACATTTACCCGTATGAAAATTTACGTAAGCCCCGGACCTTAAAAATCGGCCCAAATTTTTATATTTCAAAATTCCCCAAATTCTGCTTAAAACTTTTGGTACAACTTAAAAAAGATTTGCTGCGGTGACAGAAGTTGATTTTGGTGCTTAATTTTGACACAACTCACCAGAAATATATTTACCCATATGAAAATTTACGTAAGCCCCGGACCTTAAAAATCGGCCCAAATTTTTATATTTCAAAAATCCCCTAATTCTGCTTAAAACTTTTGGTACAACTTAAAAAAGATTTGCTGCGGTGACAGAAGTTGATTTTGGTGCTTAATTTTGACAAAACTCACCAGAAATACATTTACCCGTATGAAAATTTACGTAAGCTCCGGACCTTAAAGATCGGGCTAAATTTTTTTTTTTCAAAAATCCCCAAATTCTGCTTAAAACTTTTGGTACAACTTAAAAAAGATTTGCTGCGGTGACAGAAGTTGATTTTGGTGCTTAATTTTGACACAACTCACCATAAATATATTTACCCATATGAAAATTTACGTAAGCCCCGGACCTTAAAAATCGGGCCAAAATTTTTTTTTTCAAAAATCCCCAAATTCTGCTTAAAACTTTTGGTACAACTTAAAAAAGATTTGCTGCGGTGACAGAAGTTGATTTTGGTGCTTAATTTTGACACAACTCACCAGAAATACATTTACCCATATGAAAATTTACGTAAGCCCCGGACCTTAAAAATCGGGCCAAAATTTTTTTTTCAAAAATCCCCAAATTCTGCTTAAAACTTTTGGTACAACTTAAAAAAGATTTGCTGCGGTGACAGAAGTTGATTTTGGTGCTTAATTTTGACACCACTCACCAGAAATGTATTTACCCATATGAAAATTTACGTAAGCCCCGGACCTTTAAAATCGGCCAAAATTTTTTTTTTTCAAAAATCCCCAAATTCTGCTTAAAACTTTTCGTACAACTTAAAAAAGATTTGCTGCGGTGACAGAAGTTGATTTTGGTGCTTAATTTTGACACAACTCACCAGAAATATATTTTCCCGTATGAAAATTTACGTAAGCCCCGGACCTTAGAAATCGGGCTAAAATTTTTTTTTTCAAAAATCCCCAAATTCTGCTTAAAACTTTTGGTACAACTTAAAAAAGATTTGCTGCGGTGACAGAAGTTGATTTTGGTGCTTAATTTTGACACAACTCACCAGAAATACATTTACCCGTATGAAAATTTACGTAAGCCCCGGCTCTTAAAAATCGGGCCAAAATTTTTTTAAAAAAAAATCCCCAAATTCTACTTAAAACTTTTGGTACAACTTAAAAAAGATTTGCTGCGGTGACAGAAGTTGATATTGGTGCTTAATTTTGACACAACTCACCAGAAATATATTTACCCATATGAAAATTTACGTAAGCCCCGGACCTTAGAAATCGGGCTAAAATTTTTTTTTTAAAAATCCCCAAATTCTGCTTAAAACTTTTGGTACAACTTAAAAAAGATTTGCTGCGGTGACAGAAGTTGATTTTGGTGCTTAATTTTGACAAAACTCACCAGAAATACATTTAACCGTATGAAAATTTACGTAAGCCCCGGACCTTAAAAATCGGGCCAAAATTTTTTTTTTCAAAAATCCCCAAATTCTGCTTAAAACTTTTGGTACAACTTAAAAAAGATTTGCTGCGGTGACAGAAGTTGATTTTGGTGCTTAATTTCGACACCACTCACCAGAAATGTATTTACCCATATGAAAATTTACGTAAGCCCCGGACCTTAAAAATCGGCCAAAATTTTTTTTTTTCAAAAATCCCCAAATTCTGCTTAAAACTTTTCGTACAACTTAAAAAAGATTTGCTGCGGTGACAGAAGTTGATTTTGGTGCTTAATTTTGACACAACTCACCAGAAATATAATTACCTGTATGAAAATTTACGTAAGCCCCGGACCTTAGAAATCGGGCTAAACATTTTTTTTTCAAAAATCCCCAAATTCTGCTTAAAACTTTTGGTACAACTTAAAAAAGATTTGCTGCGGTGACAGAAGTTGATTTTGGTGCTTAATTTTGACACAACTCACCAGAAATACATTTACCCGTATGAAAATTTACGTAAGCCCCGGACCTTAAAAATCGGCCCAAATTTTTATATTTCAAACTTCCCCAAATTCTGCTTAAAACTTTTGGTACAACTTAAAAAAGATTTGCTGCGGTGACAGAAGTTGATTTTGGTGCTTAATTTTGACACAACTCACCAGAAATATATTTACCCATATGAAAATTTACGTAAGCCCCGGACCTTAAAAATCGGCCCAAATTTTTATATTTCAAAAATCCCCTAATTCTGCTTAAAACTTTTGGTACAACTTAAAAAAGATTTGCTGCGGTGACAGAAGTTGATTTTGGTGCTTAATTTTGACAAAACTCACCAGAAATACATTTACCCGTATGAAAATTTACGTAAGCTCCGGACCTTAAAGATCGGGCTAAAATTTTTTTTTTCAAAAATCCCCAAATTCTGCTTAAAACTTTTGGTACAACTTAAAAAAGATTTGCTGCGGTGACAGAAGTTGATTTTGGTGCTTAATTTTGACACAACTCACCAGAAATACATTTACCCGTATGAAAATTTACGTAAGCCCCGGATCTTAAAAATCGGGCCAAAATTTTTTTTAAAAAAAATCCCCAAATTCTGCTTAAAACTTTTGGTACAACTTAAAAAAGATTTGCTGCGGTGACAGAAGTTGATTTTGGTGCTTAATTTTGACAAAACTCACCAGAAATACATTTAACCGTATGAAAATTTACGTAAGCCCCGGACCATAAAAATCGGGCCAAAATTTTTTTTTTCAAAAATCCCCAAATTCTGCTTAAAACTTTTGGTACAACTTAAAAAAGATTTGCTGCGGTGACAGAAGTTGATTTTGGTGCTTAATTTTGACACAACTCACCAGAAATATAATTACCCATATGAAAATTTACGTAAGCCCCGGACCTTAGAAATCGGGCTAAACATTTTTTTTTCAAAAATCCCCAAATTCTGCTTAAAACTTTTGGTACAACTTAAAAAAGATTTGCTGCGGTGACAGAAGTTGATTTTGGTGCTTAATTTTGACACAACTCACCAGAAATACATTTACCCGTATGAAAATTTACGTAAGCCCCGGACCTTAAAAATCGGCCCAAATTTTTATATTTCAAAATTCCCCAAATTCTGCTTAAAACTTTTGGTACAACTTAAAAAAGATTTGCTGCGGTGACAGAAGTTGATTTTGGTGCTTAATTTTGACACAACTCACCAGAAATATATTTACCCATATGAAAATTTACGTAAGCCCCGGACCTTAAAAATCGGCCCAAATTTTTATATTTCAAAAATCCCCTAATTCTGCTTAAAACTTTTGGTACAACTTAAAAAAGATTTGCTGCGGTGACAGAAGTTGATTTTGGTGCTTAATTTTGACAAAACTCACCAGAAATACATTTACCCATATGAAAATTTACGTAAGCTCCGGACCTTAAAGATCGGGCTAAAATTTTTTTTTTCAAAAATCCCCAAATTCTGCTTAAAACTTTTGGTACAACTTAAAAAAGATTTGCTGCGGTGACAGAAGTTGATTTTGGTGCTTAATTTTGACACAACTCACCATAAATATATTTACCCATATGAAAATTTACGTAAGCCCCGGACCTTAAAAATCGGGCCAAAATTTTTTTTTTCAAAAATCCCCAAATTCTGCTTAAAACTTTTGGTACAACTTAAAAAAGATTTGCTGCGGTGACAGAAGTTGATTTTGGTGCTTAATTTTGACACAACTCACCAGAAATATATTTACCCATATGAAAATTTACGTAAGCCCCGGACCTTAAAAATCGGGCCAAAATTTTTTTTTCAAAAATCCCCAAATTCTGCTTAAAACTTTTGGTACAACTTAATAAAGATTTGCTGCGGTGACAGAAGTTGATTTTGGTGCTTAATTTTGACACCACTCACCAGAAATGTATTTACCCATATGAAAATTTACGTAAGCCCCGGACCTTTAAAATCGGCCAAAATTTTTTTTTTTCAAAAATCCCCAAATTCTGCTTAAAACTTTTCGTACAACTTAAAAAAGATTTGCTGCGGTGACAGAAGTTGATTTTGGTGCTTAATTTTGACACAACTCACCAGAAATATATTTACCCGTATGAAAATTTACGTAAGCCCCGGACCTTAGAAATCGGGCTAAAATTTTTTTTTTCAAAAATCCCCAAATTCTGCTTAAAACTTTTGGTACAACTTAAAAAAGATTTGCTGCGGTGACAGAAGTTGATTTTGGTGCTTAATTTTGACACAACTCACCAGAAATACATTTACCCGTATGAAAATTTACGTAAGCCCCGGCTCTTAAAAATCGGGCCAAAATTTTTTTTAAAAAAAATCCCCAAATTCTACTTAAAACTTTTGGTACAACTTAAAAAAGATTTGCTGCGGTGACAGAAGTTGATTTTGGTGCTTAATTTCAACACCACTCACCAGAAATGTATTTACCCATATGAAAATTTACGTAAGCCCCGGACCTTAAAAATCGGCCAAAATTTTTTTTTTTCAAAAATCCCCAAATTCTGCTTAAAACTTTTCGTACAACTTAAAAAAGATTTGCTGCGGTGACAGAAGTTGATTTTGGTGCTTAATTTTGACACAACTCACCAGAAATATAATTACCCGTATGAAAATTTACGTAAGCCCCGGACCTTAGAAATCGGGCTAAACATTTTTTTTTCAAAAATCCCCAAATTCTGCTTAAAACTTTTGGTACAACTTAAAAAAGATTTGCTGCGGTGACAGAAGTTGATTTTGGTGCTTAATTTTGACACAACTCACCAGAAATACATTTACCCGTATGAAAATTTACGTAAGCCCCGGACCTTAAAAATCGGCCCAAATTTTTATATTTCAAACTTCCCCAAATTCTGCTTAAAACTTTTGGTACAACTTAAAAAAGATTTGCTGCGGTGACAGAAGTTGATTTTGGTGCTTAATTTTGACACAACTCACCAGAAATATATTTACCCATATGAAAATTTACGTAAGCCCCGGACCTTAAAAATCGGCCCAAATTTTTATATTTCAAAAATCCCCTAATTCTGCTTAAAACTTTTGGTACAACTTAAAAAAGATTTGCTGCGGTGACAGAAGTTGATTTTGGTGCTTAATTTTGACAAAACTCACCAGAAATACATTTACCCGTATGAAAATTTACGTAAGCTCCGGACCTTAAAGATCGGGCTAAAATTTTTTTTTTCAAAAATCCCCAAATTCTGCTTAAAACTTTTGGTACAACTTAAAAAATATTTGCTGCGGTGACAGAAGTTGATTTTGGTGCTTAATTTTGACACAACTCACCAGAAATACATTTACCCGTATGAAAATTTACGTAAGCCCCGGATCTTAAAAATCGGGCCAAAATTTTTTTTAAAAAAAATCCCCAAATTCTACTTAAAACTTTTGGTACAACTTAAAAAAGATTTGCTGCGGTGACAGAAGTTGATATTGGTGCTTAATTTTGACACAACTCACCAGAAATATATTTACCCATATGAAAATTTACGTAAGCCCCGGACCTTAGAAATCGGGCTAAAATTTTTTTTTTCAAAAATCCCCAAATTCTGCTTAAAACTTTTGGTACAACTTAAAAAAGATTTGCTGCGGTGACAGAAGTTGATTTTGGTGCTTAATTTTGACAAAACTCACCAGAAATACATTTAACCGTATGAAAATTTACATAAGCCCCGGACCATAAAAATCGGGCCAAAATTTTTTTTTTCAAAAATCCCCAAATTCTGCTTAAAACTTTTGGTACAACTTAAAAAAGATTTGCTGCGGTGACAGAAGTTGATTTTGGTGCTTAATTTTGACACAACTCACCAGAAATATAATTACCCATATGAAAATTTACGTAGCCCCGGACCTTAGAAATCGGGCTAAACATTTTTTTTTCAAAAATCCCCAAATTCTGCTTAAAACTTTTGGTACAACTTAAAAAAGATTTGCTGCGGTGACAGAAGTTGATTTTGGTGCTTAATTTTGACACAACTCACCAGAAATACATTTACCCGTATGAAAATTTACGTAAGCCCCGGACCTTAAAAATCGGCCCAAATTTTTATATTTCAAAATTCCCCAAATTCTGCTTAAAACTTTTGGTACAACTTAAAAAAGATTTGCTGCGGTGACAGAAGTTGATTTTGGTGCTTAATTTCGACACCACTCACCAGAAATGTATTTACCCATATGAAAATTTACGTAAGCCCCGGAACTTAAAAATCGGCCAAAATTTTTTTTTTCAAAAATCCCCAAATTCTGCTTAAAACTTTTCGTACAACTTAAAAAAGATTTGCTGCGGTGACAGAAGTTGATTTTGGTGCTTAATTTTGACACAACTCACCAGAAATATATTTACCCGTATGAAATATTACGTAAGCCCCGGAGCTTAAAAATCGGCCAAAATTTTTTTTTTTCAAAGTTCCCCAAATTCTGCTTAAAACTTTTGCTACAACTTAAAAAAGATTTGCTGCGGTGACAGAAGTTGATTTTGGTGCTTAATTTTGACACAACTCACCAGAAATACATTTAACCGTATGAAAATTTACGTAAGCCCCGGACCTTAGAAATTGGGCCAAAATTTTTTTTTTCAAAAATCCCCAAATTCTGCTTAAAACTTTTGGTACAACTTAAAAAAGATTTGCTGTGGTGACAGAAGTTGATTTTGGTGCTTAATTTCGACACCACTCACCAGAAATTTATTTACCCATATGAAAATTTACGTAAGCCCCGGACCTTAAAAATCGGCACAAATTTTTTTTTTCAAAAATCCCCAAATTCTGCTTAAAACTTTTGGTACAACTTAAAAAAGATTTGTTGCGGTGACAGAAGTTGATTTTGGTGCTTAATTTCGACACCACTCACCAGAAATGTATTTACCCATATGAAAATTTACGTAAGCCCCGGACCTTTAAAATCGGCCAAAATTTTTTTTTTTCAAAAATCCCCAAATTCTGCTTAAAACTTTTCGTACAACTTAAAAAAGATTTGCTGCGGTGACAGAAGTTGATTTTGGTGCTTAATTTTGACACAACTCACCAGAAATATATTTACCCGTATGAAAATTTACGTAAGCCCCGGACCTTAGAAATCGGGCTAAAAATTTTTTTTTCAAAAATCCCCAAATTCTGCTTAAAACTTTTGGTACAACTTAAAAAAGATTTGCTGCGGTGACAGAAGTTGATTTTGGTGCTTAATTTTGACACAACTCACCAGAAATACATTTACCCGTATGAAAATTTACGTAAGCCCCGGATCTTAAAAATCGGGCCAAAATTTTTTTAAAAAAAAATCCCCAAATTCTACTTAAAACTTTTGGTACAACTTAAAAAAGATTTGCTGCGGTGACAGAAGTTGATATTGGTGCTTAATTTTGACACAACTCACCAGAAATATATTTACCCATATGAAAATTTACGTAAGCCCCGGATCTTAGAAATCGGGCTAAAATTTTTTTTTTCAAAAATCCCCAAATTCTGCTTAAAACTTTTGGTACAACTTAAAAAAGATTTGCTGCGGTGACAGAAGTTGATTTTGGTGCTTAATTTCGACACCACTCACCAGAAATGTATTTACCTATATGATAATTTACGTAAGCCCCGGACCTTAAAAATTGGCCAAAATTTTTTTTTTTCAAAAATCCCCAAATTCTGCTTAAAACTTTTGGTACAACTTAAAAAAGATTTGCTGCAGTGACAGAAGTTGATTTTGGTGCTTAATTTCGACACCACTCACCAGAAATGTATTTACCCATATGAAAATTTACGTAAGCCCCGGACCTTAAAAATCGGCCAAAATTTTTTTTTTTCAAAAATCCCCAAATTCTGCTTAAAACTTTTCGTACAACTTAAAAAAGATTTGCTGCGGTGACAGAAGTTGATTTTGGTGCTTAATTTTGACACAACTCACCAGAAATATAATTACCCGTATGAAAATTTACGTAAGCCCCGGACCTTAGAAATCAGGCTAAACATTTTTTTTTCAAAAATCCCCAAATTCTGCTTAAAACTTTTGGTACAACTTAAAAAAGATTTGCTGCGGTGACAGAAGTTGATTTTGGTGCTTAATTTTGACACAACTCACCAGAAATACATTTACCCGTATGAAAATTTACGTAAGCCCCGGACCTTAAAAATCGGCCCAAATTTTTATATTTCAAAATTCCCCAAATTCTGCTTAAAACTTTTGGTACAACTTAAAAAAGATTTGCTGCGGTGACAGAAGTTGATTTTGGTGCTTAATTTTGACACAACTCACCAGAAATATATTTACCCATATGAAAATTTACGTAAGCCCCGGACCTTAAAAATCGGCCCAAATTTTTATATTTCAAAAATCCCCTAATTCTGCTTAAAACTTTTGGTACAACTTAAAAAAGATTTGCTGCGGTGACAGAAGTTGATTTTGGTGCTTAATTTTGACAAAACTCACCAGAAATACATTTACCCGTATGAAAATTTACGTAAGCTCCGGACCTTAAAGATCGGGCTAAAATTTTTTTTTTCAAAAATCCCCAAATTCTGCTTAAAACTTTTGGTACAACTTAAAAAAGATTTGCTGCGGTGACAGAAGTTGATTTTGGTGCTTAATTTTGACACAACTCACCATAAATATATTTACCCATATGAAAATTTACGTAAGCCCCGGACCTTAAAAATCGGGCCAAAATTTTTTTTTTCAAAAATCCCCAAATTCTGCTTAAAACTTTTGGTACAACTTAAAAAAGATTTGCTGCGGTGACAGAAGTTGATTTTGGTGCTTAATTTTGACACAACTCACCAGAAATATATTTACCCATATGAAAATTTACGTAAGCCCCGGACCTTAAAAATCGGGCCAAAATTTTTTTTTCAAAAATCCCCAAATTCTGCTTAAAACTTTTGGTACAACTTAAAAAAGATTTGCTGCGGTGACAGAAGTTGATTTTGGTGCTTAATTTTGACACCACTCACCAGAAATGTATTTACCCATATGAAAATTTACGTAAGCCCCGGACCTTTAAAATCGGCCAAAATTTTTTTTTTTCAAAAATCCCCAAATTCTGCTTAAAACTTTTCGTACAACTTAAAAAAGATTTGCTGCGGTGACAGAAGTTGATTTTGGTGCTTAATTTTGACACAACTCACCAGAAATATATTTACCCGTATGAAAATTTACGTAAGCCCCGGACCTTAGAAATCGGGCTAAAATTTTTTTTTTCAAAAATCCCCAAATTCTGCTTAAAACTTTTGGTACAACTTAAAAAAGATTTGCTGCGGTGACAGAAGTTGATTTTGGTGCTTAATTTTGACACAACTCACCAGAAATACATTTACCCGTATGAAAATTTACGTAAGCCCCGGCTCTTAAAAATCGGGCCAAAATTTTTTTTTAAAAAAATCCCCAAATTCTACTTAAAACTTTTGGTACAACTTAAAAAAGATTTGCTGCGGTGACAGAAGTTGATATTGGTGCTTAATTTTGACACAACTCACCAGAAATATATTTACCCATATGAAAATTTACGTAAGCCCCGGACCTTAGAAATCGGGCTAAAATTTTTTTTTTAAAAATCCCCAAATTCTGCTTAAAACTTTTGGTACAACTTAAAAAAGATTTGCTGCGGTGACAGAAGTTGATTTTGGTGCTTAATTTTGACAAAACTCACCAGAAATACATTTAACCGTATGAAAATTTACGTAAGCCCCGGACCTTAAAAATCGGGCCAAAATTTTTTTTTTCAAAAATCCCCAAATTCTGCTTAAAACTTTTGGTACAACTTAAAAAAGATTTGTTGCGGTGACAGAAGTTGATTTTGGTGCTTAATTTCGACACCACTCACCAGAAATGTATTTACCCATATGAAAATTTACGTAAGCCCCGGACCTTAAAAATCGGCCAAAATTTTTTTTTTTCAAAAATCCCCAAATTCTGCTTAAAACTTTTCGTACAACTTAAAAAAGATTTGCTGCGGTGACAGAAGTTGATTTTGGTGCTTAATTTTGACACAACTCACCAGAAATATAATTACCTGTATGAAAATTTACGTAAGCCCCGGACCTTAGAAATCGGGCTAAACATTTTTTTTTCAAAAATCCCCAAATTCTGCTTAAAACTTTTGGTACAACTTAAAAAAGATTTGCTGCGGTGACAGAAGTTGATTTTGGTGCTTAATTTTGACACAACTCACCAGAAATACATTTACCCGTATGAAAATTTACGTAAGCCCCGGACCTTAAAAATCGGCCCAAATTTTTATATTTCAAACTTCCCCAAATTCTGATTAAAACTTTTGGTACAACTTAAAAAAGATTTGCTGCGGTGACAGAAGTTGATTTTGGTGCTTAATTTTGACACAACTCACCAGAAATATATTTACCCATATGAAAATTTACGTAAGCCCCGGACCTTAAAAATCGGCCCAAATTTTTATATTTCAAAAATCCCCTAATTCTGCTTAAAACTTTTGGTACAACTTAAAAAAGATTTGCTGCGGTGACAGAAGTTGATTTTGGTGCTTAATTTTGACAAAACTCACCAGAAATACATTTACCCGTATGAAAATTTACGTAAGCTCCGGACCTTAAAGATCGGGCTAAAATTTTTTTTTTCAAAAATCCCCAAATTCTGCTTAAAACTTTTGGTACAACTTAAAAAAGATTTGCTGCGGTGACAGAAGTTGATTTTGGTGCTTAATTTTGACACAACTCACCAGAAATACATTTACCCGTATGAAAATTTACGTAAGCCCCGGATCTTAAAAATCGGGCCAAAATTTTTTTTTAAAAAAATCCCCAAATTCTACTTAAAACTTTTGGTACAACTTAAAAAAGATTTGATGCGGTGACAGAAGTTGATATTGGTGCTTAATTTTGACACAACTCACCAGAAATATATTTACCCATATGAAAATTTACGTAAGCCCCGGACCTTAGAAATCGGGCTAAAATTTTTTTTTTCAAAAATCCCCAAATTCTGCTTAAAACTTTTGGTACAACTTAAAAAAGATTTGCTGCGGTGACAGAAGTTGATTTTGGTGCTTAATTTTGACAAAACTCACCAGAAATACATTTAACCGTATGAAAATTTACGTAAGCCCCGGACCATAAAAATCGGGCCAAAATTTTTTTTTTCAAAAATCCCCAAATTCTGCTTAAAACTTTTGGTACAACTTAAAAAAGATTTGCTGCGGTGACAGAAGTTGATTTTGGTGCTTAATTTTGACACAACTCACCAGAAATATAATTACCCATATGAAAATTTACGTAAGCCCAGGACCTTAGAAATCGGGCTAAACATTTTTTTTTCAAAAATCCCCAAATTCTGCTTAAAACTTTTGGTACAACTTAAAAAAGATTTGCTGCGGTGACAGAAGTTGATTTTGGTGCTTAATTTTGACACAACTCACCAGAAATACATTTACCCGTATGAAAATTTACGTAAGCCCCGGACCTTAAAAATCGGCCCAAATTTTTATATTTCAAAATTCCCCAAATTCTGCTTAAAACTTTTGGTACAACTTAAAAAAGATTTGTTGCGGTGACAGAAGTTGATTTTGGTGCTTAATTTTGACACAACTCACCAGAAATATATTTACCCATATGAAACTTTACGTAAGCCCCGGACCTTAAAAATCGGCCCAAATTTTTATATTTCAAAAATCCCCTAATTCTGCTTAAAACTTTTGGTACAACTTAAAAAAGATTTGCTGCGGTGACAGAAGTTGATTTTGGTGCTTAATTTTGACAAAACTCACCAGAAATACATTTACCCGTATGAAAATTTACGTAAGCTCCGGACCTTAAAGATCGGCCCCAATTTTTTTTTTCAAAAATCCCCAAATTCTGCTTAAAACTTTTGGTACAACTTAAAAAAGATTTGCTGCGGTGACAGAAGTTGATTTTGGTGCTGAATTTTGACACAACTCACCATAAATATATTTACCCATATGAAAATTTACGTAAGCCCCGGACCTTAAAAATCGGGCCAAAATTTTTTTTTTCAAAAATCCCCAAATTCTGCTTAAAACTTTTGGTACAACTTAAAAAAGATTTGCTGCGGTGACAGAAGTTGATTTTGGTGCTTAATTTTGACACAACTCACCAGAAATATATTTACCCATATGAAAATTTACGTAAGCCCCGGACCTTAAAAATCGGGCCAAAATTTTTTTTTTCAAAAATCCCCAAATTCTGCTTAAAACTTTTGGTACAACTTAAAATAGATTTGCTGTGGTGACAGAAGTTGATTTTGGTGCTTAATTTCGACACCACTCACCAGAAATGTATTTACCCATATGAAAATTTACGTAAGCCCCGGACCTTAGAAATCGGGCTAAACATTTTTTTTTCAAAAATCCCCAAATTCTGCTTAAAACTTTTGGTACAACTTAAAAAAGATTTGCTGCGGTGACAGAAGTTGATTTTGGTGCTTAATTTTGACACAACTCACCAGAAATACATTTACCCGTATGAAAATTTACGTAAGCCCCGGACCTTAAAAATCGGCCCAAATTTTTATATTTCAAAATTCCCCAAATTCTGCTTAAAACTTTTGGTACAACTTAAAAAAGATTTGCTGCGGTGACAGAAGTTGATTTTGGTGCTTAATTTCGACACCACTCACCAGAAATGTATTTACCCATATGAAAATTTACGTAAGCCCCGGAACTTAAAAATCGGCCAAAATTTTTTTTTTCAAAAATCCCCAAATTCTGCTTAAAACTTTTCGTACAACTTAAAAAAGATTTGCTGCGGTGACAGAAGTTGATTTTGGTGCTTAATTTTGACACAACTCACCAGAAATATATTTACCCGTATGAAATATTACGTAAGCCCCGGAGCTTAAAAATCGGCCAAAATTTTTTTTTTTCAAAGTTCCCCAAATTCTGCTTAAAACTTTTGCTACAACTTAAAAAAGATTTGCTGCGGTGACAGAAGTTGATTTTGGTGCTTAATTTTGACACAACTCACCAGAAATACATTTAACCGTATGAAAATTTACGTAAGCCCCGGACCTTAGAAATTGGGCCAAAATTTTTTTTTTCAAAAATCCCCAAATTCTGCTTAAAACTTTTGGTACAACTTAAAAAAGATTTGCTGTGGTGACAGAAGTTGATTTTGGTGCTTAATTTCGACACCACTCACCAGAAATTTATTTACCCATATGAAAATTTACGTAAGCCCCGGACCTTAAAAATCGGCACAAATTTTTTTTTTCAAAAATCCCCAAATTCTGCTTAAAACTTTTGGTACAACTTAAAAAAGATTTGTTGCGGTGACAGAAGTTGATTTTGGTGCTTAATTTCGACACCACTCACCAGAAATGTATTTACCCATATGAAAATTTACGTAAGCCCCGGACCTTTAAAATCGGCCAAAATTTTTTTTTTTCAAAAATCCCCAAATTCTGCTTAAAACTTTTCGTACAACTTAAAAAAGATTTGCTGCGGTGACAGAAGTTGATTTTGGTGCTTAATTTTGACACAACTCACCAGAAATATATTTACCCGTATGAAAATTTACGTAAGCCCCGGACCTTAGAAATCGGGCTAAAAATTTTTTTTTCAAAAATCCCCAAATTCTGCTTAAAACTTTTGGTACAACTTAAAAAAGATTTGCTGCGGTGACAGAAGTTGATTTTGGTGCTTAATTTTGACACAACTCACCAGAAATACATTTACCCGTATGAAAATTTACGTAAGCCCCGGATCTTAAAAATCGGGCCAAAATTTTTTTAAAAAAAAATCCCCAAATTCTACTTAAAACTTTTGGTACAACTTAAAAAAGATTTGCTGCGGTGACAGAAGTTGATATTGGTGCTTAATTTTGACACAACTCACCAGAAATATATTTACCCATATGAAAATTTACGTAAGCCCCGGATCTTAGAAATCGGGCTAAAATTTTTTTTTTCAAAAATCCCCAAATTCTGCTTAAAACTTTTGGTACAACTTAAAAAAGATTTGCTGCGGTGACAGAAGTTGATTTTGGTGCTTAATTTCGACACCACTCACCAGAAATGTATTTACCTATATGATAATTTACGTAAGCCCCGGACCTTAAAAATTGGCCAAAATTTTTTTTTTTCAAAAATCCCCAAATTCTGCTTAAAACTTTTGGTACAACTTAAAAAAGATTTGCTGCAGTGACAGAAGTTGATTTTGGTGCTTAATTTCGACACCACTCACCAGAAATGTATTTACCCATATGAAAATTTACGTAAGCCCCGGACCTTAAAAATCGGCCAAAATTTTTTTTTTTCAAAAATCCCCAAATTCTGCTTAAAACTTTTCGTACAACTTAAAAAAGATTTGCTGCGGTGACAGAAGTTGATTTTGGTGCTTAATTTTGACACAACTCACCAGAAATATAATTACCCGTATGAAAATTTACGTAAGCCCCGGACCTTAGAAATCAGGCTAAACATTTTTTTTTCAAAAATCCCCAAATTCTGCTTAAAACTTTTGGTACAACTTAAAAAAGATTTGCTGCGGTGACAGAAGTTGATTTTGGTGCTTAATTTTGACACAACTCACCAGAAATACATTTACCCGTATGAAAATTTACGTAAGCCCCGGACCTTAAAAATCGGCCCAAATTTTTATATTTCAAAATTCCCCAAATTCTGCTTAAAACTTTTGGTACAACTTAAAAAAGATTTGCTGCGGTGACAGAAGTTGATTTTGGTGCTTAATTTTGACACAACTCACCAGAAATATATTTACCCATATGAAAATTTACGTAAGCCCCGGACCTTAAAAATCGGCCCAAATTTTTATATTTCAAAAATCCCCTAATTCTGCTTAAAACTTTTGGTACAACTTAAAAAAGATTTGCTGCGGTGACAGAAGTTGATTTTGGTGCTTAATTTTGACAAAACTCACCAGAAATACATTTACCCGTATGAAAATTTACGTAAGCTCCGGACCTTAAAGATCGGGCTAAAATTTTTTTTTTCAAAAATCCCCAAATTCTGCTTAAAACTTTTGGTACAACTTAAAAAAGATTTGCTGCGGTGACAGAAGTTGATTTTGGTGCTTAATTTTGACACAACTCACCATAAATATATTTACCCATATGAAAATTTACGTAAGCCCCGGACCTTAAAAATCGGGCCAAAATTTTTTTTTTCAAAAATCCCCAAATTCTGCTTAAAACTTTTGGTACAACTTAAAAAAGATTTGCTGCGGTGACAGAAGTTGATTTTGGTGCTTAATTTTGACACAACTCACCAGAAATATATTTACCCATATGAAAATTTACGTAAGCCCCGGACCTTAAAAATCGGGCCAAAATTTTTTTTTCAAAAATCCCCAAATTCTGCTTAAAACTTTTGGTACAACTTAAAAAAGATTTGCTGCGGTGACAGAAGTTGATTTTGGTGCTTAATTTTGACACCACTCACCAGAAATGTATTTACCCATATGAAAATTTACGTAAGCCCCGGACCTTTAAAATCGGCCAAAATTTTTTTTTTTCAAAAATCCCCAAATTCTGCTTAAAACTTTTCGTACAACTTAAAAAAGATTTGCTGCGGTGACAGAAGTTGATTTTGGTGCTTAATTTTGACACAACTCACCAGAAATATATTTACCCGTATGAAAATTTACGTAAGCCCCGGACCTTAGAAATCGGGCTAAAATTTTTTTTTTCAAAAATCCCCAAATTCTGCTTAAAACTTTTGGTACAACTTAAAAAAGATTTGCTGCGGTGACAGAAGTTGATTTTGGTGCTTAATTTTGACACAACTCACCAGAAATACATTTACCCGTATGAAAATTTACGTAAGCCCCGGCTCTTAAAAATCGGGCCAAAATTTTTTTTTAAAAAAATCCCCAAATTCTACTTAAAACTTTTGGTACAACTTAAAAAAGATTTGCTGCGGTGACAGAAGTTGATATTGGTGCTTAATTTTGACACAACTCACCAGAAATATATTTACCCATATGAAAATTTACGTAAGCCCCGGACCTTAGAAATCGGGCTAAAATTTTTTTTTTAAAAATCCCCAAATTCTGCTTAAAACTTTTGGTACAACTTAAAAAAGATTTGCTGCGGTGACAGAAGTTGATTTTGGTGCTTAATTTTGACAAAACTCACCAGAAATACATTTAACCGTATGAAAATTTACGTAAGCCCCGGACCTTAAAAATCGGGCCAAAATTTTTTTTTTCAAAAATCCCCAAATTCTGCTTAAAACTTTTGGTACAACTTAAAAAAGATTTGTTGCGGTGACAGAAGTTGATTTTGGTGCTTAATTTCGACACCACTCACCAGAAATGTATTTACCCATATGAAAATTTACGTAAGCCCCGGACCTTAAAAATCGGCCAAAATTTTTTTTTTTCAAAAATCCCCAAATTCTGCTTAAAACTTTTCGTACAACTTAAAAAAGATTTGCTGCGGTGACAGAAGTTGATTTTGGTGCTTAATTTTGACACAACTCACCAGAAATATAATTACCTGTATGAAAATTTACGTAAGCCCCGGACCTTAGAAATCGGGCTAAACATTTTTTTTTCAAAAATCCCCAAATTCTGCTTAAAACTTTTGGTACAACTTAAAAAAGATTTGCTGCGGTGACAGAAGTTGATTTTGGTGCTTAATTTTGACACAACTCACCAGAAATACATTTACCCGTATGAAAATTTACGTAAGCCCCGGACCTTAAAAATCGGCCCAAATTTTTATATTTCAAACTTCCCCAAATTCTGATTAAAACTTTTGGTACAACTTAAAAAAGATTTGCTGCGGTGACAGAAGTTGATTTTGGTGCTTAATTTTGACACAACTCACCAGAAATATATTTACCCATATGAAAATTTACGTAAGCCCCGGACCTTAAAAATCGGCCCAAATTTTTATATTTCAAAAATCCCCTAATTCTGCTTAAAACTTTTGGTACAACTTAAAAAAGATTTGCTGCGGTGACAGAAGTTGATTTTGGTGCTTAATTTTGACAAAACTCACCAGAAATACATTTACCCGTATGAAAATTTACGTAAGCTCCGGACCTTAAAGATCGGGCTAAAATTTTTTTTTTCAAAAATCCCCAAATTCTGCTTAAAACTTTTGGTACAACTTAAAAAAGATTTGCTGCGGTGACAGAAGTTGATTTTGGTGCTTAATTTTGACACAACTCACCAGAAATACATTTACCCGTATGAAAATTTACGTAAGCCCCGGATCTTAAAAATCGGGCCAAAATTTTTTTTTAAAAAAATCCCCAAATTCTACTTAAAACTTTTGGTACAACTTAAAAAAGATTTGCTGCGGTGACAGAAGTTGATATTGGTGCTTAATTTTGACACAACTCACCAGAAATATATTTACCCATATGAAAATTTACGTAAGCCCCGGACCTTAGAAATCGGGCTAAAATTTTTTTTTTCAAAAATCCCCAAATTCTGCTTAAAACTTTTGGTACAACTTAAAAAAGATTTGCTGCGGTGACAGAAGTTGATTTTGGTGCTTAATTTTGACAAAACTCACCAGAAATACATTTAACCGTATGAAAATTTACGTAAGCCCCGGACCATAAAAATCGGGCCAAAATTTTTTTTTTCAAAAATCCCCAAATTCTGCTTAAAACTTTTGGTACAACTTAAAAAAGATTTGCTGCGGTGACAGAAGTTGATTTTGGTGCTTAATTTTGACACAACTCACCAGAAATATAATTACCCATATGAAAATTTACGTAAGCCCAGGACCTTAGAAATCGGGCTAAACATTTTTTTTTCAAAAATCCCCAAATTCTGCTTAAAACTTTTGGTACAACTTAAAAAAGATTTGCTGCGGTGACAGAAGTTGATTTTGGTGCTTAATTTTGACACAACTCACCAGAAATACATTTACCCGTATGAAAATTTACGTAAGCCCCGGACCTTAAAAATCGGCCCAAATTTTTATATTTCAAAATTCCCCAAATTCTGCTTAAAACTTTTGGTACAACTTAAAAAAGATTTGTTGCGGTGACAGAAGTTGATTTTGGTGCTTAATTTTGACACAACTCACCAGAAATATATTTACCCATATGAAACTTTACGTAAGCCCCGGACCTTAAAAATCGGCCCAAATTTTTATATTTCAAAAATCCCCTAATTCTGCTTAAAACTTTTGGTACAACTTAAAAAAGATTTGCTGCGGTGACAGAAGTTGATTTTGGTGCTTAATTTTGACAAAACTCACCAGAAATACATTTACCCGTATGAAAATTTACGTAAGCTCCGGACCTTAAAGATCGGCCCCAATTTTTTTTTTCAAAAATCCCCAAATTCTGCTTAAAACTTTTGGTACAACTTAAAAAAGATTTGCTGCGGTGACAGAAGTTGATTTTGGTGCTGAATTTTGACACAACTCACCATAAATATATTTACCCATATGAAAATTTACGTAAGCCCCGGACCTTAAAAATCGGGCCAAAATTTTTTTTTTCAAAAATCCCCAAATTCTGCTTAAAACTTTTGGTACAACTTAAAAAAGATTTGCTGCGGTGACAGAAGTTGATTTTGGTGCTTAATTTTGACACAACTCACCAGAAATATATTTACCCATATGAAAATTTACGTAAGCCCCGGACCTTAAAAATCGGGCCAAAATTTTTTTTTTCAAAAATCCCCAAATTCTGCTTAAAACTTTTGGTACAACTTAAAATAGATTTGCTGTGGTGACAGAAGTTGATTTTGGTGCTTAATTTCGACACCACTCACCAGAAATGTATTTACCCATATGAAAATTTACGTAAGCCCCGGACCTTAAAAATCGGCCCAAATTTTTATATTTCAAAAATCCCAAAATTCTGCTTAAAACTTTTGGTACAATTTAAAAAAGATTTGCTGCTGTAACAGAAGTTGATTTTGGTGCTTAATTTTGACAAAACTCACCAGAAATACATTTACCCGTATGAAAATTTACGTAAGCCCCGGACCTTAAAAATCGGCCCAAATTTTTTTTTTTTGAAAAATCCCCAAATTCTGCTTAAAACTTTTGGTACAACTTTAAAAAGATTTGCTGCGGTGACAGAAGTTGATTTTGGTGCTTAATTTTGACACAACTCACCATAAATATATTTACCCATATGAAAATTTACGTAAGCCCCGGACCTTAAAAATCGGGCCAAAATTTTTTTTTTCAAAAATCCCCAAATTCAGCTTAAAACTTTTGGTACAACTTAAAAAAGATTTGCTGCGGTGACAGAAGTTGATTTTGGTGCTTAATTTTGACACAACTCACCAGAAATATATTTACCCGTATGAAAATTTACGTAAGCCCCGGAGCTTAAAAATCGGCCAAAATTTTTTCTTTTCAAAGTTCCCCAAATTCTGCTTAAAAGTTTTGGTACAACTTAAAAAAGATTTGCTGCGGTGACAGAAGTTGATTTTGGTGCTTAATTTTGACACAACTCACCAGAAATACATTTACCCGAATTAAAATTTACCTAAGCCCCGGACCTTAAAAATCGGGCCAAAATTTTTTTTTTCAAAAATCCCCAAATTCTGCTTAAAACTTTTGGTACAACTTAAAAAAGATTTGCTGTGGTGACAGAAGTTGATTTTGGTGCTTAATTTCGACACCACTCACCAGAAATTTATTTACCCATATGAAAATTTACGTAAGCCCAGGAACTTAAAAATCGGCCCAAATTTTTCTTTTTCAAAAATACCCAAATTCTGCTTAAAACTTTTGGTACAACTTAAAAAAGATTTGCTGGGGTGACAGAAGTTGATTTTGGTGCTTAATTTTGACACAACTCACCAGAAATACATTTACCCGTATGAAAATTTACGTAAGCCCCGGACCTTAAAAATCGGCCAAAATTTTTTTTTTTCAAAAATCCCCAAATTCTGCTTAAAACTTTTGGTACAACTTAAAAAAGATTTCCTACGGTGACAGAAGTTGATTTTGGTGCTTAATTTTGACACAACTCACCAGAAATATATTTACCCGTATGAAAAATTACGTAAGCCCCGGAGCTTAAAAATCGGCCAAAAATTTTTTTTTTCAAAGTTCCCCAAATTCTGCTTAAAACTTTTGGTACAACTTAAAAAAGATTTGCTGCGGTGACAGAAGTTGATTTTGGTGCTTAATTTTGACAAAACTCACCAGAAATACATTTACCCGTATGAAAATTTACGTAAGCTCCGGACCTTAAAGATCGGCCCCAATTTTTTTTTTTCAAAAATCCCCAAATTCTGCTTAAAACTTTTGGTACAACTTAAAAAAGATTTGCTGCGGTGACAGAAGTTGATTTTGGTGCTTAATTTTGACACAACTCACCATAAATATATTTACCCATATGAAAATTTACGTAAGCCCCGGACCTTAAAAATCGGGCCAAAATTTTTTTTTTCAAAAATCCACAAATTCTGCTTAAAACTTTTGGTACAATTTAAAAAAGATTTGCTGCGGTGACAGAAGTTGATTTTGGTGCTTAATTTTGACAAAACTCACCAGAAATACATTTACCCGTATGAAAATTTACGTAAGCCCCGGACCTTAAAAATCGGCCCAAATTTTTTTTTTCAAAAATCCCCAAATTCTGCTTAAAACTTTTGGTACAACTTAAAAAAGATTTGCTGCGGTGACAGAAGTTGATTTTGGTGCTTAATTTTGACACAACTCACCATAAATATATTTACCCGTATGAAAATTTACGTAAGCCCCGGACCTTAAAAATCGGGCCAAAATTTTTTTTTTCAAAAATCCCCAAATTCAACTTAAAACTTTTGGTACAACTTAAAAAAGATTTGCTGCGGTGACAGAAGTTGATTTTGGTGCTTAATTTTGACACAACTCATCAGAAATATATTTACCCGTATGAAAATTTTCGTAAGCCCCGGAGCTTAAAAATCGGCCAAAATTTATTCTTTTCAAAGTTCCCCAAATTCTGCTTAAAAGTTTTGGTACAACTTAAAAAAGATTTGCTGCGGTGACAGAAGTTGATTTTGGTGCTTAATTTTGACACAACTCACTAGAAATACATTTACCCGAATGAAAATTTACCTAAGCCCCCGGACCTTAAAAATCGGGCCAAAATTTTTTTTTTCAAAAATCCCCAAATTCTACTTAAAACTTTTGGTACAACTTAAAAAAGATTTGCTGTGGTGACAGAAGTTGATTTTGGTGCTTAATTTCGACACCACTCACCAGAAATATATTTACCCATATGAAAATTTACGTAAGCCCAGAAACTTAAAAATCGGCCCAAATTTTTCTTTTTCAAAAATACCCAAATTCTGCTTAAAACTTTTGGTACAACTTAAAAAAGATTTGCTGGGGTGACAGAAGTTGATTTTGGTGCTTAATTTTGACACAACTCACCAGAAATACATTTACCCATATGAAAATTTACGTAAGCCCCGGACCTTAAAAATCGGCCAAAATTTTTTTTTTCAAAAATCCCCATATTCTGCTTAAAACTTTTGGTACAACTTAAAAAAGATTTCCTACGGTGACAGAAGTTGATTTTGGTGCTTAATTTTGACACAACTCACCAGAAATATATTTACCCGTATGAAAAATTACGTAAGCCCCGGAGCTTAAAAATCGGCCAAAATTTTTTTTTTTCAAAGTTCCCCAAATTCTGCTTAAAACTTTTGGTACAACTTAAAAAAGATTTGCTGCGGTGACAGAAGTTGATTTTGGTGCTTAATTTTGACACAACTCACCAGAAATACATTTACCCGTTTGAAAATTTACGTAAGCCCCGGACCTTAAAAATCGGGCCAAAATTTTTTTTTTCAAAAATCCCCAAATTCTGCTTAAAACTTTTGGTACAACTTAAAAAAGATTTGCTGTGGTGACAGAAGTTGATTTTGGTGCTTAATTTCGACACCACTCACCAGAAATTTATTTACCCATATGAAAATTTACGTAAGCCCCGGACCTTAAAAATCGGCCCAAATTTTTTTTTTTCAAAAATCCCCAAATTCTGCTTAAAACTTTTGGTACAACTTAAAAAAGATTTGCTGCGGTGACAGAAGTTGATTTTGGTGCTTAATTTTGACACAACACACAAGAAATACATTTACCCATATGAAAATTTACGTAAGCCCCGGACCTTAAAAATCGGCCCAAATTTTTTTTTTCAAAAATCCCCAAATTCTGCTTAAAACTTTTGGTACAACTTAAAAAAGATTTGCTGCGGTGACAGAAGTTGATTTTGGTGCTTAATTTCGACACCACTCACCAGAAATGTATTTACCCATATGAAAATTTACGTAAGCCCCGGACCTTAAAAATCGGCCAAAATTTTTTTTTTCAAAAATCCCCAAATTCTGCTTAAAACTTTTCGTACAACTTAAAAAAGATTTGCTGCGGTGACAGAAGTTGATTTTGGTGCTTAATTTTGACACAACTCACCAGAAATATATTTACCCGTATGAAAAATTACGTAAGCCCCGGAGCTTAAAAATCGGCCAAAATTTTTTTTTTCAAAGTTCCCCAAATTCTGCTTAAAACTTTTGGTACAACTTAAAAAAGATTTGCTGCGGTGACAGAAGTTGATTTTGGTGCTTAATTTTGACACAACTCACCAGAAATACATTTAACCGTATGAAAATTTACGTAAGCCCCGGACCTTAGAAATTGGGCCAAAATTTTTTTTTTCAAAAATCCCCAAATTCTGCTTAAAACTTTTGGTACAACTTAAAAAAGATTTGCTGCGGTGACAGAAGTTGATTTTGGTGCTTAATTTCGACACCACTCACCAGAAATTTATTTACCCATATGAAAATTTACGTAAGCCCCGGACCTTAAAAATCGGCCCAAATTTTTTTTTTCAAAAATCCCCAAATTCTGCTTAAAACTTTTGGTACAACTTAAAAAAGATTTGCTGCGGTGACAGAAGTTGATTTTGGTGCTTAATTTCGACACCACTCACCAGAAATGTATTTACCCATATGAAAATTTACGTAAGCCCCGAACCTTTAAAATCGGCCAAAATTTTTTTTTTTCAAAAATCCCCAAATTCTGCTTAAAACTTTTCGTACAACTTAAAAAAGATTTGCTGCAGTGACAGAAGTTGATTTTGGTGCTTAATTTTGACACAACTAACCAGAAATATATTTACCCGTATGAAAATTTACGTAAGCCCCGGACCTTAGAAATCGGGCTAAAATTTTTTTTTTCAAAAATCCCCAAATTCTGCTTAAAACTTTTGGTACAACTTAAAAAAGATTTGCTGCGGTGACAGAAGTTGATTTTGGTGCTTAATTTTGACACAACTCACCAGAAATACATTTACCCGTATGAAAATTTACGTAAGCCCCGGATCTTAAAAATCGGGCCAAAATTTTTTTTAAAAAAAATCCCCAAATTCTGCTTAAAACTTTTGGTACAACTTAAAAAAGATTTGCTGCAGTGACAGAAGTTGATTTTGGTGATTAATTTTGACACAACTCACCAGAAATACATTTACCCGTATGAAAATTTACGTAAGCCCCGGACCTTAAAAATCGGGCCAAAATTTTTTTTTTCAAAAATCCCCAAATTCTGCTTAAAACTTTTGGTACAACTTAAAAAAGATTTGCTGCGGTGACAGAAGTTGATATTGGTGCTTAATTTTGACACAACTCACAAGAAATATATTTACCCGTATGAAAATTTACGTAAGCCCCGGACCTTAAAAATCAGCCAAAATTTTTTTTTTTCAAAAATCCCCAAATTCTGCTTAAAACTTTTCGTACAACTTAAAAAAGATTTGCTGCGGTGACAGAAGTTGATTTTGGTGCTTAATTTTGACACAACTCACCAGAAATATATTTACCCGTATGAAAATTTACATAAGCCCCGGACCTTAGAAATCGGGCTAAAATTTTTTTTTTCAAAAATCCCCAAATTCTGCTTAAAACTTTTGGTACAACTTAAAAAAGATTTGCTGCGGTGACAGAAGTTGATTTTGGTGCTTAATTTTGACACAACTCACCAGAAATTCATTTACCCATATGAAAATTTACGTAAGCCCCGGACCTTAAAAATCGGGCCAAAATTTTTTTTTTCAAAAATCCCCAAATTCTGCTTAAAACTTTTGGTACAACTTAAAAAAGATTTGCTGCGGTGACAGAAGTTGATATTGGTGCTTAATTTTGACACAACTCACAAGAAATACATTTACCCGTATGAAAATTTACGTAAGCCCCGGACCTTAAAAATCGGCCCAAATTTTTTTTTTTCAAAAATCCCCAAATTCTGCTTAAAACTTTTGGTACAACTTAAAAAAGATTTGCTGCGGTGACAGAAGTTGATTTTGGTGCTTAATTTTGACACAACTCACCAGAAATACATTTAACCATATGAAAATTTACGTAAGCCCCGGACCTTAAAAATCGGCCAAAATTTTTTCTTTTCAAAGTTCCCCAAATTCTGCTTAAAAGTTTTGGTACAACTTAAAAAAGATTTGCTGCGGTGACAGAAGTTGATTTTGGTGCTTAATTTTGACACAACTCACCAGAAATACATTTACCCGAATGAAAATTTACCTAAGCCCCGGACCTTAAAAATCGGGCCAAAATTTTTTTTTTCAAAAATCCCCAAATTCTGCTTAAAACTTTTGGTACAACTTAAAAAAGATTTGCTGTGGTGACAGAAGTTGATTTTGGTGCTTAATTTCGACACCACTCACCAGAAATTTATTTACCCATATGAAAATTTACGTAAGCCCAGGAACTTAAAAATCGGCCCAAATTTTTCTTTTTCAAAAATACCCAAATTCTGCTTAAAACTTTTGGTACAACTTAAAAAAGATTTGCTGGGTTGACAGAAGTTGATTTTGGTGCTTAATTTTGACACAACTCACCAGAAATACATTTACCCGTATGAAAATTTACGTAAGCCCCGGAGCTTAAAAATCGGCCAAAATTTTTTTTTTTTCAAAGTTCCCCAAATTCTGCTTAAAACTTTTGGTACAACTTAAAAAAGATTTGCTGCGGTGACAGAAGTTGATTTTGGTGCTTAATTTTGACACAACTCACCAGAAATACATTTACCCGTTTGAAAATTTACGTAAGCCCCGGACCTTAAAAATCGGGCCAAATTTTTTTTTTCAAAAATCCCCAAATTCTGCTTAAAACTTTTGGTACAACTTAAAAAAGATTTGCTGTGGTGACAGAAGTTGATTTTGGTGCTTAATTTCGACACCCCTCACCAGAAATGTATTTACCCATATGAAAATTTACGTAAGCCCCGGACCTTAAAAATCGACCAAAATTTTTTTTTTTCAAAAATCCCCAAATTCTGCTTAAAACTTTTGGTACAACTTAAAAAAGATTTGCTGCGGTGACAGAAGTTGATTTTGGTGCTTAATTTCGACACCACTCACCAGAAATGTATTTACCCATATAAAAATTTACGTAAGCCCCGGACCTTAGAAATCGGGCTAAAATTTTTTTTTTCAAAAATCCCCAAATTCTGCTTAAAACTTTTGGTACAACTTAAAAAAGATTTGCTGCGGTGACAGAAGTTGATTTTGGTGCTTAATTTTGACACAACTCACCAGAAAGATATTTACCCGTATGAAAATTTACGTAAGCCCCGGACCTTAGAAATCGGGCTAAAATTTTTTTTTTCAAAAATCCCCAAATTCTGCTTAAAACTTTTGGTACAACTTAAAAAAGATTTGCTGCGGTGACAGAAGTTGATTTTGGTGCTTAATTTCGACACCACTCACCAGAAATGTATTTACCCATATGAAAATTTACGTAAGCCCCGGACCTTAAAAATCGGCCAAAATTTTTTTTTTTCAAAAATCCCCAAATTCTGCTTAAAACTTTTCGTACAACTTAAAAAAGATTTGCTGCGGTGACAGAAGTTGATTTTGGTGCTTAATTTTGACACAACTCACCAGAAATATATTTACCCGTATGAAAAATTACGTAAGCCCCGGAGCTTAAAAATCGGCCAAATTTTTTTTTTTCAAAGTTCCCCAAATTCTGCTTAAAACTTTTGGTACAACTTAAAAAAGATTTGCTGCGGTGACAGAAGTTGATTTTGGTGCTTAATTTCGACACCACTCACCAGAAATGTATTTACCCATATGAAAATTTACGTAAGCCCCGGACCTTAGAAATCGGGCTACAATTTTTTTTTTCAAAAATCCCCAAATTCTGCTTAAAACTTTTCGTACAACTTAAAAAAGATTTGCTGCGGTGACAGAAGTTGATTTTGGTGCTTAATTTTGACACAACTCACCAGAAATATATTTACCCGTATGAAAATTTACATAAGCCCCGGACCTTAGAAATCGGGCTAAAATTTTTTTTTTCAAAAATCCCCAAATTCTGCTTAAAACTTTTGGTACAACTTAAAAAAGATTTGCTGCGGTGACAGAAGTTGATTTTGGTGCTTAATTTTGACACAACTCACCAGAAATTCATTTACCCGTATGAAAATTTACGTAAGCCCCGGACCTTAAAAATCGGGCCAAAATTTTTTTTTTCAAAAATCCCCAAATTCTGCTTAAAACTTTTGGTACAACTTAAAAAAGATTTGCTGCGGTGACAGAAGTTGATATTGGTGCTTAATTTTGACACAACTCACAAGAAATACATTTACCCGTATGAAAATTTACGTAAGCCCCGGACCTTAAAAATCGGCCAAAATTTTTTTTTTTCAAAAATCCCCAAATTCTGCTTAAAACTTTTCGTACAACTTAAAAAAGATTTGCTGCGGTGACAGAAGTTGATTTTGGTGCTTAATTTTGACACAACTCACCAGAAATATATTTACCCGTATGAAAAATTACGTAAGCCCCGGAGCTTAAAAATCGGCCAAATTTTTTTTTTTCAAAGTTCCCCAAATTCTGCTTAAAACTTTTGGTACAACTTAAAAAAGATTTGCTGCGGTGACAGAAGTTGATTTTGGTGCTTAATTTCGACACCACTCACCAGAAATGTATTTACCCATATGAAAATTTACGTAAGCCCCGGACCTTAGAAATCGGGCTACAATTTTTTTTTTCAAAAATCCCCAAATTCTGCTTAAAACTTTTCGTACAACTTAAAAAAGATTTGCTGCGGTGACAGAAGTTGATTTTGGTGCTTAATTTTGACACAACTCACCAGAAATATATTTACCCGTATGAAAATTTACATAAGCCCCGGACCTTAGAAATCGGGCTAAAATTTTTTTTTTCAAAAATCCCCAAATTCTGCTTAAAACTTTTGGTACAACTTAAAAAAGATTTGCTGCGGTGACAGAAGTTGATTTTGGTGCTTAATTTTGACACAACTCACCAGAAATTCATTTACCCGTATGAAAATTTACGTAAGCCCCGGACCTTAAAAATCGGGCCAAAATTTTTTTTTTCAAAAATCCCCAAATTCTGCTTAAAACTTTTGGTACAACTTAAAAAAGATTTGCTGCGGTGACAGAAGTTGATATTGGTGCTTAATTTTGACACAACTCACAAGAAATACATTTACCCGTATGAAAATTTACGTAAGCCCCGGACCTTAAAAATCGGCCCAAATTTTTTTTTTTCAAAAATCCCCAAATTCTGCTTAAAACTTTTGGTACAACTTAAAAAAGATTTGCTGCGGTGACAGAAGTTGATTTTGGTGCTTAATTTTGACACAACTCACCAGAAATACATTTAACCATATGAAAATTTACGTAAGCCCCGGACCTTAAAAATCGGCCAAAATTTTTTCTTTTCAAAGTTCCCCAAATTCTGCTTAAAAGTTTTGGTACAACTTAAAAAAGATTTGCTGCGGTGACAGAAGTTGATTTTGGTGCTTAATTTTGACACAACTCACCAGAAATACATTTACCCGAATGAAAATTTACCTAAGCCCCGGACCTTAAAAATCGGCCAAAATTTTTTTTTTTCAAAAATCCCCAAATTCTGCTTAAAACTTTTCGTACAACTTAAAAAAGATTTGCTGCGGTGACAGAAGTTGATTTTGGTGCTTAATTTTGACACAACTCACCAGAAATATATTTACCCGTATGAAAAATTACGTAAGCCCCGGAGCTTAAAAATCGGCCAAATTTTTTTTTTTCAAAGTTCCCCAAATTCTGCTTAAAACTTTTGGTACAACTTAAAAAAGATTTGCTGCGGTGACAGAAGTTGATTTTGGTGCTTAATTTCGACACCACTCACCAGAAATGTATTTACCCATATGAAAATTTACGTAAGCCCCGGACCTTAGAAATCGGGCTACAATTTTTTTTTTCAAAAATCCCCAAATTCTGCTTAAAACTTTTGGTACAACTTAAAAAAGATTTGCTGCGGTGACAGAAGTTGATTTTGGTGCTTAATTTCGACACCACTCACCAGAAATGTATTTACCCATATGAAAATTTACGTAAGCCCCGGACCTTAAAAATCGGCCAAAAATTTTTTTTTTCAAAAATCCCCAAATTCTGCTTAAAACTTTTCGTACAACTTAAAAAAGATTTGCTGCGGTGACAGAAGTTGATTATGGTGCTTAATTTTGACACAACTCACCAGAAATACATTTACCCGTATGAAAATTTACGTAAGCCCCGGACCTTAAAAATCGGGCCAAAATTTTTTTTTTCAAAAATCCCCAAATTCTGCTTAAAACTTTTGGTACAACTTAAAAAAGATTTGCTGCGGTGACAGAAGTTGATATTGGTGCTTAATTTTGACACAACTCACAAGAAATACATTTACCCGTATGAAAATTTACGTAAGCCCCGGACCTTAAAAATCGGCCCAAATTTTTTTTTTTCAAAAATCCCCAAATTCTGCTTAAAACTTTTGGTACAACTTAAAAAAGATTTGCTGCGATGACAGAAGTTGATTTTGGTGCTTAATTTTGACACAACTCACCAGAAATACATTTAACCATATGAAAATTTACGTAAGCCCCGGACCTTAAAAATCGGCCAAAATTTTTTCTTTTCAAAGTTCCCCAAATTCTGCTTAAAACTTTTGGTACAACTTAAAAAAGATTTGC
Organism: Taudactylus pleione; assembly: GCA_031769625.1. Classification (NCBI taxonomy): domain Eukaryota; kingdom Metazoa; phylum Chordata; class Amphibia; order Anura; family Myobatrachidae; genus Taudactylus; species Taudactylus pleione. The sequence continues at coordinate 39,616 of JAUIMM010003871.1, forward strand.
TGCGGTGACAGAAGTTGATTTTGGTGCTTAATTTTGACACAACTCACCAGAAATATATTTACCCATATGAAAATTTACGTAAGCCCCGGACCTTAAAAATCGGGCCAAAATTTTTTTTTCCAAAAATCCCCAAATTCTGCTTAAAACTTTTGGTACAACTTAAAATAGATTTGCTGTGGTGACAGAAGTTGATTTTGGTGCTTAATTTCGACACCACTCACCAGAAATTTATTTACCCATATGAAAATTTACGTAAGCCCCGGACCTTAAAAATCGGCCCAAATTTTTATATTTCAAAAATCCCAAAATTCTGCTTAAAACTTTTGGTACAAATTAAAAAAGATTTGCTGCGGTGACAGAAGTTGATTTTGGTGCTTAATTTTGACAAAACTCACCAGAAATACATTTACCCGTATGAAAATTTACGTAAGCCCCGGACCTTAAAAATCGGCCCAAATTTTTTTTTTCAAAAATCCCCAAATTCTGCTTAAAACTTTTGGTACAACTTAAAAAAGATTTGCTGCGGTGACAGAAGTTGATTTTGGTGCTTAATTTTGACACAACTCACCATAAATATATTTACCCGTATGAAAATTTACGTAAGCCCCGGACCTTAAAAATCGGGCCAAAATTTTTTTTTTCAAAAATCCCCAAATTCAGCTTAAAACTTTTGGTACAACTTAAAAAAGATTTGCTGCGGTGACAGAAGTTGATTTTGGTGCTTAATTTTGACACAACTCACCAGAAATATATTTACCCGTATGAAAATTTACGTAAACCCCGGAGCTTAAAAATCGGCCAAAATTTTTTCTTTTCAAAGTTCCCCAAATTCTGCTTAAAAGTTTTGGTACAACTTAAAAAAGATTTGCTGCGGTGACAGAAGTTGATTTTGGTGCTTAATTTTGACACAACTCACCAGAAATACATTTACCCGAATGAAAATTTACCTAAGCCCCGGACCTTAAAAATCGGCCAAAATTTTTTTTTTTCAAAAATCCCCAAATTCTGCTTAAAACTTTTCGTTCAACTTAAAAAAGATTTGCTGCGGTGACAGAAGTTGATTTTGGTGCTTAATTTTGACACAACTCACCAGAAATATATTTACCCGTATGAAAAATTACGTAAGCCCCGGAGCTTAAAAATCGGCCAAAATTTTTTTTTTTCAAAGTTCCCCAAATTCTGCTTAAAACTTTTGGTACAACTTAAAAAAGATTTGCTGCGGTGACAGAAGTTGATTTTGGTGCTTAATTTTGACAAAACTCACCAGAAATACATTTAACCGTATGAAAATTTACGTAAGCCCCGGACCTTAGAAATTGGGCCAAAATTTTTTTTTTCAAAAATCCCCAAATTCTGCTTAAAACTTTTGGTACAACTTAAAAAAGATTTGCTGCGGTGAAAGAAGTTGATTTTGGTGCTTAATTTCGACACCACTCACCAGAAATTTATTTACCCATATGAAAATTTACGTAAGCCCCGGACCTTAAAAATCGGCCCAAATTTTTTTTTTCAAAAATCCCCAAATTCTGCTTAAAACTTTTGGTACAACTTAAAAAAGATTTGCTGCGGTGACAGAAGTTGATTTTGGTGCTTAATTTCGACACCACTCACCAGAAATGTATTTACCCATATGAAAATTTACGTAAGCCCCGGACCTTTAAAATCGGCCAAAATTTTTTTTTTTCAAAAATCCCCAAATTCTGCTTAAAACTTTTCGTACAACTTAAAAAAGATTTGCTGCGGTGACAGAAGTTGATTTTGGTGCTTAATTTTGACACAACTCACCAGAAATATATTTACCCGTATGAAAATTTACGTAAGCCCCGGACCTTAGAAATCGGGCTAAAAATTTTTTTTTCAAAAATCCCCAAATTCTGCTTAAAACTTTTGGTACAACTTAAAAAAGATTTGCTGCGGTGACAGAAGTTGATTTTGGTGCTTAATTTTGACACAACTCACCAGAAATACATTTACCCGTATGAAAATTTACGTAAGCCCCGGATCTTAAAAATCGGGCCAAAATTTTTTTTTAAAAAAATCCCCAAATTCTACTTAAAACTTTTGGTACAACTTAAAAAAGATTTGCTGCGGTGACAGAAGTTGATATTGGTGCTTAATTTTGACACAACTCACCAGAAATATATTTACCCATATGAAAATTTACGTAAGCCCCGGACCTTAGAAATCGGGCCTAAATTTTTTTTTTCAAAAATCCCCAAATTCTGCTTAAAACTTTTGGTACAACTTAAAAAAGATTTGCTGCGGTGACAGAAGTTGATTTTGGTGCTTAATTTTGACAAAACTCACCAGAAATACATTTAACTGTATGAAAATTTACGTAAGCCCCGGACCTTAAAAATCGGGCCAAAATTTTTTTTTTTCAAAAATCCCCAAATTCTGCTTAAAACTTTTGGTACAACTTAAAAAAGATTTGCTGCGGTGACAGAAGTTGATTTTGGTGCTTAATTTCGACACCACTCACCAGAAATGTATTTACCTATATGAAAATTTACGTAAGCCCCGGACCTTAAAAATCGGCCAAAATTTTTTTTTTCAAAGTTCCCCAAATTCTGCTTAAAACTTTTGGTACAACTTAAAAAAGATTTGCTGTGGTGACAGAAGTTGATTTTGGTGCTTAATTTCGACACCACTCACCAGAAAGATATTTACCCATATGAAAATTTACGTAAGCCCCGGACCTTAGAAATCGGGCTACAATTTTTTTTTTTCAAAAATCCCCAAATTCTGCTTAAAACTTTTGGTACAACTTAAAAAAGATTTGCTGCGGTGACAGAAGTTGATTTTGGTGCTTAATTTCGACACCACTCACCAGAAATGTATTTACCCATATGAAAATTTACGTAAGCCCCGGACCTTAGAAATCGGGCTACAATTTTTTTTTTCAAAAATCCCCAAATTCTGCTTAAAACTTTTCGTACAACTTAAAAAAGATTTGCTGCGGTGACAGAAGTTGATTTTGGTGCTTAATTTTGACACAACTCACCAGAAATATATTTACCCGTATGAAAATTTACATAAGCCCCGGACCTTAGAAATCGGGCTAAAATTTTTTTTTTCAAAAATCCCCAAATTCTGCTTAAAACTTTTGGTACAACTTAAAAAAGATTTGCTGCGGTGACAGAAGTTGATTTTGGTGCTTAATTTTGACACAACTCACCAGAAATTCATTTACCCGTATGAAAATTTACGTAAGCCCCGGACCTTAAAAATCGGGCCAAAATTTTTTTTTTCAAAAATCCCCAAATTCTGCTTAAAACTTTTGGTACAACTTAAAAAAGATTTGCTGCGGTGACAGAAGTTGATATTGGTGCTTAATTTTGACACAACTCACAAGAAATACATTTACCCGTATGAAAATTTACGTAAGCCCCGGACCTTAAAAATCGGCCCAAATTTTTTTTTTCAAAAATCCCCAAATTCTGCTTAAAACTTTTGGTACAACTTAAAAAAGATTTGCTGCGGTGACAGAAGTTGATTTTGGTGCTTAATTTTGACACAACTCACCAGAAATACATTTAACCATATGAAAATTTACGTAAGCCCCGGACCTTAAAAATCGGCCAAAATTTTTTCTTTTCAAAGTTCCCCAAATTCTGCTTAAAAGTTTTGGTACAACTTAAAAAAGATTTGCTGCGGTGACAGAAGTTGATTTTGGTGCTTAATTTTGACACAACTCACCAGAAATACATTTACCCGAATGAAAATTTACCTAAGCCCCGGACCTTAAAAATCGGCCAAAATTTTTTTTTTTCAAAAATCCCCAAATTCTGCTTAAAACTTTTCGTACAACTTAAAAAAGATTTGCTGCGGTGACAGAAGTTGATTTTGGTGCTTAATTTTGACACAACTCACCAGAAATATATTTACCCGTATGAAAAATTACGTAAGCCCCGGAGCTTAAAAATCGGCCAAATTTTTTTTTTTCAAAGTTCCCCAAATTCTGCTTAAAACTTTTGGTACAACTTAAAAAAGATTTGCTGCGGTGACAGAAGTTGATTTTGGTGCTTAATTTCGACACCACTCACCAGAAATGTATTTACCCATATGAAAATTTACGTAAGCCCCGGACCTTAGAAATCGGGGCTACAATTTTTTTTTTTCAAAAATCCCCAAATTCTGCTTAAAACTTTTGGTACAACTTAAAAAAGATTTGCTGCGGTGACAGAAGTTGATTTTGGTGCTTAATTTCGACACCACTCACCAGAAATGTATTTACCCATATGAAAATTTACGTAAGCCCCGGACCTTAAAAATCGGCCAAAAATTTTTTTTTTCAAAAATCCCCAAATTCTGCTTAAAACTTTTCGTACAACTTAAAAAAGATTTGCTGCGGGTGACAGAAGTTGATTATGGTGCTTAATTTTGACACAACTCACCAGAAATACATTTACCCGTATGAAAATTTACGTAAGCCCCGGACCTTAAAAATCGGGCCAAAATTTTTTTTTTCAAAAATCCCCAAATTCTGCTTAAAACTTTTGGTACAACTTAAAAAAGATTTGCTGCGGTGACAGAAGTTGATATTGGTGCTTAATTTTGACACAACTCACAAGAAATACATTTACCCGTATGAAAATTTACGTAAGCCCCGGACCTTAAAAATCGGCCCAAATTTTTTTTTTTTCAAAAATCCCCAAATTCTGCTTAAAACTTTTGGTACAACTTAAAAAAGATTTGCTGCGATGACAGAAGTTGATTTTGGTGCTTAATTTTGACACAACTCACCAGAAATACATTTAACCATATGAAAATTTACGTAAGCCCCGGACCTTAAAAATCGGCCAAAATTTTTTCTTTTCAAAGTTCCCCAAATTCTGCTTAAAACTTTTGGTACAACTTAAAAAAGATTTGCTGCGGTGACAGAAGTTGATTTTGGTGCTTAATTTTGACACAACTCACCAGAAAATATATTTACCCATATGAAAATTTACGTAAGCCCCGGGACCTTAAAAAATCGGGCCAAAATTTTTTTTTCCAAAAATCCCCAAATTCTGCTTAAAACTTTTGGTACAACTTAAAATAGATTTGCTGTGGTGACAGAAGTTGATTTTGGTGCTTAATTTCGACACCACTCACCAGAAATTTATTTACCCATATGAAAATTTACGTAAGCCCCGGACCTTAAAAATCGGCCCAAATTTTTATATTTCAAAAATCCCAAAATTCTGCTTAAAACTTTTGGTACAAATTAAAAAAGATTTGCTGCGGTGACAGAAGTTGATTTTGGTGCTTAATTTTGACAAAACTCACCAGAAATACATTTACCCGTATGAAAATTTACGTAAGCCCCGGACCTTAAAATCGGCCCAAATTTTTTTTTTTCAAAAATCCCCAAATTCTGCTTAAAACTTTTGGTACAACTTAAAAAAGATTTGCTGCGGTGACAGAAGTTGATTTTGGTGCTTAATTTTGACACAACTCACCATAAATATATTTACCCGTATGAAAATTTACGTAAGCCCCGGACCTTAAAAATCGGCCAAAATTTTTTTTTTCAAAAATCCCCAAATTCAGCTTAAAACTTTTGGTACAACTTAAAAAAGATTTGCTGCGGTGACAGAAGTTGATTATGGTGCTTAATTTTGACACAACTCACCAGAAATACATTTACCCGTATGAAAATTTACGTAAGCCCCGGACCTTAAAAATCGGGCCAAAATTTTTTTTTTCAAAAATCCCCAAATTCTGCTTAAAACTTTTGGTACAACTTAAAAAAGATTTGCTGCGGTGACAGAAGTTGATATTGGTGCTTAATTTTGACACAACTCACAAGAAATACATTTACCCGTATGAAAAATTTACGTAAGCCCCGGACCTTAAAAATCGGCCCAAATTTTTTTTTTTTCAAAAATCCCCAAATTCTGCTTAAAAACTTTTGGTACAACTTAAAAAAGATTTGCTGCGATGACAGAAGTTGATTTTGGTGCTTAATTTTGACACAACTCACCCAGAAATACATTTAACCATATGAAAATTTACGTAAGCCCCGGACCTTAAAAATCGGCCAAAATTTTTTCTTTTCAAAGTTCCCCAAATTCTGCTTAAAACTTTTGGTACAACTTAAAAAAGATTTGCTGCGGTGACAGAAGTTGATTTTGGTGCTTAATTTTGACACAACTCACCAGAAATATATTTACCCATATGAAAATTTACGTAAGCCCCGGACCTTAAAAATCGGGCCAAAATTTTTTTTTCCAAAAATCCCCAAATTCTGCTTAAAACTTTTGGTACAACTTAAAATAGATTTGCTGTGGTGACAGAAGTTGATTTTGGTGCTTAATTTCGACACCACTCACCAGAAATTTATTTACCCATATGAAAATTTACGTAAGCCCCAGGACCTTAAAAATCGGCCCAAATTTTTATATTTCAAAAATCCCAAAATTCTGCCTTAAAACTTTTGGTACAAATTAAAAAAGATTTGCTGCGGTGACAGAAGTTGATTTTGGTGCTTAATTTTGACAAAACTCACCAGAAATACATTTACCCGTATGAAAATTTACGTAAGCCCCGGACCTTAAAAATCGGCCCAAATTTTTTTTTTCAAAAATCCCCAAATTCTGCTTAAAACTTTTGGTACAACTTAAAAAAGATTTGCTGCGGTGACAGAAGTTGATTTTGGTGCTTAATTTTGACACAACTCACCATAAATATATTTACCCGTATGAAAATTTACGTAAGCCCCGGACCTTAAAAATCGGGCCAAAATTTTTTTTTTTCAAAAATCCCCAAATTCAGCTTAAAACTTTTGGTACAACTTAAAAAAGATTTGCTGCGGTGACAGAAGTTGATTTTGGTGCTTAATTTTG